>RJWM01016348.1:0-45580 GCA_004363535.1 Dasyprocta punctata | reverse complement strand
GGGATCAAACTCACAACCTCACAGCTGCCAGGGCAGGCACTTAAGCCACTGAGCCAAACTCCTGGCCCTTGCAAGCCTTTCTACACTCTGCAAACCAGTTTCAGAGGCTTCTGAACCACATGGTCAGATATAGCACAGCAACAATCCCACTTCTGGTACCAATCTTCCGTATGGGTTAACTTTTTTAGTATTGTTCTCCTGCTCTAAGCAGCTTTGTTCTGCCATGACCTTCCACCATGATTCTTCTGCCTTGGAGTTAGTTAATTGTGGGCTGAATCCACTGGAACTTTTTGCCAATTAAACTTCTCATTCCTCCTTTAAGTTGTGAATGTGGGGTGTTGTGTCCCAGCAACAAGAATGCTTCCCAGTACAATGCCTTTCCTATTTTGAAGCTGGGCTTGACCTTGTGATTTGCTTTGACCACTAGGATACTAGGAATAATGACATAAACAAAAGCTTAATAAGCACTTACACTCTGGGGGATTGTCTCTTCAATGTTGCTTCTTGGAACTCTGAAACTGTCATGTTATTAGGATACCAATCTAAGAATCAAAAGCAAGACTCCAGATATGTGGTCCTCTTCTGGCCAGACCTTAGATATTTAAACCACTTTCAGTAAAGCCTCAGATACCATGCAGTAGAAACAAATCATTTTCACTGTGCATTGCCTGTATGCCTAACTCCCAGAGTCATAATTAAATAAAATAATTACCATGGTACACCACCTAAGTGTGTTGTGATTGATCATGCAACAATAGATAATTAACATTTAACTTGGGCTCAATTTAAATAAATCGTAATACATTTATCTACAATATGGTCTCTTAAATTATTGAATTTTCATCTATGTTTTCAAAGTCCAGACACTTACTTTGCAAAGATATGAAACAAAACTATTAAAAAGTAAAGGGAGAAGCAAGACATAGTGGTGCATGCCTGTAAACCCAGCACTCTGGGAAACTGAGTCAGGTGGATTACTTGTTCGAGCCCAGACTGGGCAATTTAAAAACCTAGTGAGACTCTGTCTCTAAATAAAAAAACAGACATATAGCTCAGCACAAAGGCCTTGGATTCAATCTCCAGTATAGGGAGAGAAAAAAGGGAAAGTTATTAGGATCAAAATGTAGGCACTTGGGTCAAACACTAACAAAAAATAAATAAGGCTGAAAACCTATGTGGAAAGGCCCTCATATATATACCTAAAATGAGATCTATTACAAAAGCTAGTTTTAGGGCTTGTGTGCACATATTCTTGTAGGAAGAACTTTTGCCAAGGACTTTCCAAAATGCACCAAAATGCTGTACCCTTTGCCCCAGGGCCTCGTCCCACCCTGGATCTTCCATGGAACCCAAGTCCAGCATTTGCAAATGCTTTTGCTCTTTCTTGAATAAACACATATTCTTTTAGGATATCTCTCTGCTTGTTATTTTAATATTTTTTTGGTCTTGTATTTCATAAAACATCATACTATGTTTTCTTCTAAGTAATAACTATATTTATTAGAAAAAATTCAAACAATGTAGAAGGCACTAAGGTGTTTAAATATCAGTTAAATCTCCCACATAGGAAGAAACTTTGCTAATTTTAGATGAACTTTATCTAGGCATATTCCTTTAAAAACATAACTAGACCAAAAGAGAATAGTTTTAAATAAGGTTGCAGTACAGATTATTTTAAAAAGTAAAAAACAAATTTTTATATATCTCCTCCTGCCACATATACACCAAATAAACAGAATTCAAGAAAACATTGATTATAGCATGGACTTCAAATAAATATTTCTCTTTTTTGCATAAAATGCTTCCTAAACTGTTTTTCCAAGATTATTGGAGAAATTTTACAAAAAAATAAACTTTAAGACAGTGAAATAACTATTTTGAGTGTTTCAGTTTTAACTGTGATTCCCTGCTATAAATGATAGACATTCACAGTCTTCATCTCTTTCTCTTATCCCTGTCTCATTTTTCTTTAAATTTATTTTGAACATGATAGAAATATTATATTGTACTATAATTCAATTCTGTTTCCCTCAGAATTTTGTAAAACAAGTCTCCATTGCAAAGAAATTTGGGGTCAATGTGATTCCCTTCCTCTTGGTAGTAATTGGCTTTTTTATTTTTTATTTTTGGTCTTTTTACTTGAATGCTTTTCCTTTATCCTTGATAATAGCATAACTAGCATACACAGAATAGCATAACCAGAATATAAATTGGCATTGACAGTTCACATCCAGTTTGAATACAATGTGCATTCAGTCTGCAGCATTTATTTTGTTCACTACAGGAAAATTTCTCATTTTTATTTTCAAATGCATTTTTCTGCCTGGTTTATTTGATTCTTTATAACCAAATATCTTTATGTTAAATACTTCTGTCTTTCATATCCATTAGTTTTTTTTTATTTTTGTCTGACCTTTGTTGTTTTTCCTTCCTTTTTTTTCTTTCTCTTCTTTCTTCTCCTCTTCCTCTCCCTTTTCCTCTTCCTTCTTCTTCTTTTCCTTTTTTTCTTTGCTCCTCCTTCTTCTTTGCATTCACTCATTATTTTTGACCTTTTTCCCATGAGAGCAAGTCTGTATTCAGTGGAGCCTTTTAAAATTTTCTTTGCTCTCTTGAGTTTTTCTTACTTTACCAGAGTTTCTTTTTCTGCAAGTTGAACAAATTCAACTTCGATGATTAAAGTTTAGAGATATTAAATGAAAACATTACTTTTGAGTTGGAGATGAGGTTAATAGGAAAAAAATGAAGGAAGAGTAAGATCTCAAAAGTAAAGTAGTAAAAGGTGTTCAAAGTTGCTATTACCCCTATGACTACAGGAAGAAAAGGAAGAAGTAATGCACCTGGACACTACTGACGATGAGCAGGATGGTCCTCTCCTTTCTGAGCTAGTGTGAAGGATCATTTTTACCCAGAGACTTTTGTAGAACCTGGGGAAGATTGGGGAAAAACACCCAGGCCTCTGCCTTTTCCACCTCTCTCATCTTCTGTCCAGCTAGAGCCTCAGGGAATGAACCAAGGGTGATTTGTGTAAGGGACCAGCACCTCTGGACCACAGCAGGAATAGAGCAGCAGAGAAGGGTGGTGGTGGTGGTGGTGTATATGTGTGTGTGTGGGTGTGAGTGTGTGGGGTGGTGGCCAGCCAGAATTAATCAGAGCATACTTTTTATGTTTCTGAAGGAATGATTTTAACTGTTTAAAATGTCTCAAATATTTTATTCCTTAAAAATAATAAAAATAACAACAGAAAAGAAACAAATATTTAATTATTTCTACTGTGTGCATTTGTGTTAATGCATCTGCCAAGTGTCCAGCAGTGTCTTCATAATGCTTTGATCTTTCCTAATTAGATGAGAAAACAGTATCTTTAAAGCAAGAAGTAGGTGGTGTCCTAGGAATGTCCCTAAGCAAGGAATTCTTCATTTCCTCTGTTGTTAAGTTCTATTTTATTTAAAGGAAAAGAGAAGAGCTTAAGAATTTCACAGCTAGAGAAAAATGTTATCTGTCCTTAATTATTTTTTTCTTCAGGTCTACAAACTCCCTTTTTATCTCATACTATTGTTTGATCAACTCATTTTAAAGTTCATTTCCAAAGTGGATTTATGTTCTCATCAAATTTATCTGTAATTTGAAAGTAACTAGGAGATATTTCCATCTCATTTTTAAGGAAAATTTCTTCTAAGTTGAGTTCTTTGCTTTTGCATTAGATGTTTGTTGATTTTGGCTGTGCTACGTATATTCATTCTCAGGTAATTCTCCATTAGTTGGTGCCTTAGCCTGCCACATGAGAAAGATTTGTTTTTTCCAAGCTACAGATGGTGGGATGAATCATTTCATTATATCCTATTTTCTATAGTTTAAGAGCAGGGTAGGGGTAATGAGCCAGCTCATTTGAGGTGAATGCGTTCAGTTTTCATCCTCCTTACAGTGCCTCATTTCATGAGTGTCTCCCTCATAACAGTTTCTCAAAGTCTGGCATTCACTTATTGTGATCCAGGCCCATGCAGACAGAGTTTGAGCTGTGAGTTTTGGCAGTCATGGTTAAAGAATGTGTATTAAAGAATATGTCGAAAATTCAGGATCTGGATAAGCTGACTTTCTTTTGTGGAGCCAGAAAACATTAGATCTAGATTGATGGATTAGAGTTTTCTCTAAAAATATATATCTTTCTTCACTCCCTTTATTATCTGTAATGAGTGACTACATAATTCCATCCCGTTATTAATTATGGTATAAAAAGACAGGATGGCAACCACGAAGTTGGGAGAATTCAACATGCTGGAAACCAAAACCAAAATACAGGACCTGGGTGGAGATGATTCTAAAGATTACAATGAGTAATGAGTCAGTGAAAGGAGCTAGGAAACAGCTGGCTTAATTCTATTTGCATTTCCATGAAATCCAGAGGGAAGTCCACAGAACACATTAAGCTACACAGATCATTGCAATTTGGTCATGTTTGTTATTTTGACAAGCCCTGGAATTTTGCTGAAACTGTGAATAAATAGGTAATTGATTTGGAGGTAGGAAAAGAGAATAGGATTATTAGCTGTAAGGATGATGCAGGCCTACAGCATCTGGTGGCTGTTTTTAACCACTCTTTGGGGCAATCTGCCCAGGTTAAAACAAAGGTAAGATGATAAAGCTAAGTCCTCAGGGCCATACTTGCAGCACTATGATCGAGTGATGTCTGAAGTTCATCTCTTGATTTTCCCAGTTTGCAAGCCAGGTAAGTCTTTCATCTAGTTGAGTAGGACTCCTGTTATTGAAAAAGCCCTGTATTAATGTATTTTCTTTCACAGAGATTGGTGGGGAGGAAAATAGCTGAACTTCAGAAATAACTAGGCTTGTGCATTGGGGAGAAGAACTCTGTTGAGGAGAAAGAGTGGTGAAAAGGATCACTTTGCAGCTGGGTGAAAGAAAACAAACAATAGCAAAGCAGATGACTAATTTGAATACAGAGTGACCCCACTTGGCGGTACAGCAATATAATTATGATATTTATTACTTCAGGCCATTTGTCTGATTTGTATGGTTAGGTATCTTTTCCCTTCACATGTTTCTTCAACAAGTTCCCTATCAGGTAGAGTACATGTCAGTGAATTTCATCATAGAGGAGGAAACTACTGGGAATTGAGGATCTGAGCTCATTACCACTGCCTTTGCTTCTTTGTTTATCCTTTTGATCTTTTCAGGACATTGAAAAGTCTTTGAAACCACAAACCATATCCTTTGGTGTTCTCAGAGCTTGGTACAGTGTTGAACAACCTCAGAACTTAAAAAATATATTGGCATAAACCTGTCTTTTTATCTCAGAGTGAAAAATCAGTATTATACTCAAAGAAGTGGTGGAAAGAGAAGGACTCAGTATCAAGAAATCAAGTATCAGCTTATGGCTTAAAGGTACTATCAGGCATTTAATATATCCTGACATAACTTAAAAATTGTCTCCAGGGAGAAAAACATACTACAATTGAGTATTCATATTCATATGCTACAATTAAATATTCATAAATATAAAAACACAAAGTTGTGTTAAAGGTTGTGAAAGACAACTGTCCTATTCTGATAAATTTTAATTTTTAAAATTATGATTCTCTGATTATCAATATTCTGCCTTTTAAAAGTCTACATAACAATGTTTTGTGGATATGCCAGGAAAATGTAAACTTTGAAGATCAGAAGAAAAGCAACATACTTCATTCTTTTTCTTAAATGGAAAGTTATAAAGCATCTTTGTAACACCATGACAAAGATTCCAAATGCATCTCAAGATTTGCTTATCTGATAGCTCGATTTAATGAATTCTTATGGAGCCAGCCACACAGCTATTTAAAATTAGGCAATAGACTGGAAAAACATGACATCATCATTTGAAATAGCTTTGGACAAAATTATGCAGCAGGTGGATTTGGCCTTCAGAAAATGTCACCACTTTCTAACTTGAACTAAGTATGCCACATACTTTTTTCCTTCCATAGTAAGCATAAGAAAGTAATGAAATGTACTAACCTTTCCATTTCTCTTTAAAGTGTTATAATGACTTTTGACTCCTCGAAGGATGAAGGTCTAACTTCCTTAGCATAATAAACAAATTTTGTTCTTGTGATCTGTGGAACCTTGAAATCTACTTGTCTTGGCAATTGTCTTGCCAATGTATTTGTTCTATTTTTGAGCTCACTGTTTCTTTTGTCCCACACTATAAGGGGAAAGGAAGTCTTCTAACCTGAACACTTTTCATTCCAGTTCAGTATCAACTGAGAAATAAGACAAACACATAAGGCACATGGGGAATACAATGCGACTTTCATTGTCAATACAATTGATATTGGAAAGATTGCCCATTGTTGGGCAAATGAGCTTCCTAAGATCACTTCCCAAATTAGACAGTCATGCTAACCAAGTCATGGTAGTGTTGGGTGAGCAAGGGTAGGGCCCCATGTGTTCTCCATGTGCCCTGCTAACACTACGTGGAAGAACACAGCATAAGATACTTTCTTGAAGGCAACTTGGCTCCTAAATGGAAGAGGTGAAGAAAGGGCTGGCCTACTTAAAGCAGTGCCTCTTTTCAAATTTTCCAATCATATTAAGTCGCTTTCTCTTGGAGGAGAACTGAGCAAGCTGGTGATAGGATAGGGCAAAGAAAGCTAGCACTGTGGTATGACTAGAGGGCCTTCCATATGAAAAGGAAAATAAAGAATGGAAGAACATCTCTCCAGGAAGATAGACTGAATCTTCAGCATACTTTATTGCCAAGCACAAAGTTCTTTCAGCAAGGATTAATGGGTGGTAGACTATTACTTACATGTCTGAAATCATTTTTATTCTTCTCTGACTTTTGAAAGATTATCTAGCTGGGGATATAGCTCAGCAGCACAGCGCCTGCCTGGCAAGTGCAAGGTCATGAATTTGATCCCCAGTACAAAAAAAAAAAAACAAAAACAACAACAACAACAAAAAAAAAAACAAAAAAAACCAAGATTATCTGGCCTGGTGGTTTTCACAAAAGAATCTATAGAGTCTAGAAGTTCCACAGATCTTCCACAGTAGCCACTCTGGTGGGTGAATGAAGAAAAGTGCAAACCAATACAGGTAGGTCCTACCTTCCAGTCATAGTTGTACTATCCTTATGATTTCATGAATTGAGTTTCTGCATGATATTGCTTGAATACAGAATCCAAACAACAGATAAATTTTGAAAAATGTTATTGTAGTCTTTTATACTAACAAGAGCAAACACTTACATGGCATTTATCATGTGACTAGAACAATATAAAGTGATGTGTGAATGTGTGAGTGCATGTGTGTATAGGTACATACTAGTTTAATTCTCATGACAATCCTGGAAATAGTTATAATGATACCACTTTTTATAGATGAGAAAACTGATATGTAGAAAGCTTAAATGCCTTTTCTGATGTAGCTAGTTAAAGGTGCAACTGGAATTTGAACCCAGTTCTCTGAATTTAGAGTGTATATTATAAATAATTATATCACTGTGAATTTCAGAAAGTTAGAATGAACCCCACATCTATTTAGTAAAAAGGAAGGCAGAAAAAAGAATCTACATTTCTCTGAAATCTTGCTAGCCTTTTCATGCTGTACTACACCAATTTTCAGGGTGATCACTTTGTGCTCATGTAATGTTGAGTCTGACTGTGTGCTCACTGCTGCTAATATTTTAATAGATTGGAAATGACTTCAGACTGGGATATCCAACATCCTTCTTGATTTCACCTGTTCCATGACTCACAAGCATCATAAACTTAGGAATTTCTAAACAGAACTTGTCATTCCACACTGTGCAAACCTGTTTGCCCTACTCTCATTTTCTTTTAGTAAATAGCACCATCATTTTATCAGTTGCTCAAGCCAGAAAGTTACTCATCATCTATAATTCTACCCTTTCTTATATCCCACACTCAACCCACTAGCAAGTCTTCTTATATTAATTCTAAAATACATCTGGAATTTATGCAGTTCTCTCTACATCACTCCACTACCCTAAGAAAGACATCATAGTAGCTATTACCACCCTGACCTTGTTTTTATCTCCCACCCACAGGAAAAGCTCCTTCTATGCACTATCTGTTTTCTCAAAGGTTACTTACTTACTCAATAACAATACTCCTCCTATCCCTTTTCTCTATTTTGTAATTCTTTTTTGTGACAAAGGAATTAAAAGTCACAGGTATCTCAAAATTCATCCTGAAAAATCCTATTTCCACAAAAATTCATTTAAAAAGCATGAGAAATAATAAATATATACACAACACAATTATTTTATCTCATTTATTTTATGGTTGATCTAATTTCTATTTCATTTGGTTGCAAAGTTGTTAAGTCAATGGTATTTGTACATTTTATGGAAATTTGCCACACAAACTTATGCTGTTTCAGGATTTAGTTTTTCAAGATTTGATGTAAAAATATACACTTAGGAAAGTTTAATTTCAAACAAAGTGCTTAAGCACTCCTGAATTTGTTTAGTTAGGACATATTTTAATCTTCTTGTTATTTTATTGGCATGTTACAATTAATAGCCTATTTGAAATTCCATTAAATCTTCTATTATCAGAGGTTTAAAACTTCAGCATAAAAAATTTTCTCCAGGCTGAAACTTGTTATACAAAGGTCTCAGCATAGAACCAATTAAAAAAATTAGTCATTAAATAGTTTGTCTTTGAATGCAGGCTTGTCATTTTCATTAATTTTTGGACTAAGCTTTTGAGAAGTATTTGAAATGTTCATGGAAATAGTCATGAAAAATATAAGGAAGATTATTTTCTGATTTTTAAGTGAGAAATGGTGGGGCTCTGTTGTAGTCCAACAACAGAGGAAGGGAAACAATTTAATACAGGATACATAATTTATAGGATTATTTTATAATAGTCATCCAGAGAGTCAAATACAAAAGAGTGCAGGAAATCTGTCCACACACTAAGACCCAAAGAAACCAGCTGAGGGCCTGGATCCCATGGCAATGTCCTGCACAAGTCCAAATAAAGACCTAGAGCCCATGACAATATCCCCTATAAGCCCAACTGAAGGCCAAGAGCCCATGACAATATCTCACGCAAATCCATTTCATGAATTTGTGCTGGGAAGGCCCAAAGGTCAGTGGTGGAAGCTAGAAAGTCTGTGCCAGCAGGATGAAAGATCTGTGTCAACAGACTGAGGCAGCTACCTTGGATCCAAGAATCGATGCTCAAAGTAAGGACCAGAGCTCCCCTGAAAGGTACTGGAGCCATCCTCAGTGACAATGAGGTACCAAAAAGAAGACAGCCAAGTTCATAGCAGAAAAGCCAGCAGCATGACAAGCTTCTCCTGGAGAAACAACAGCACTGCCTCTTTCTCTCCAGACCTCCGGTTTTTTTTTTTTTTTTTTTTTTTTTTTTTTTTTTTTTTTTTTTTTTTTTTTTTTTTTTTTTTTTTTTTTTGAGACAGGATGTCACTATGCAGTTCAGGCTGGACTCGAACTCACTTTGTAGCTCAGGCTGGCTTCAAACTCACAGTAACTCTCCTACCTCAGCCTCAAGAGTGCCAGGATTACAGACATGTGCCACTACACCTGGCTTTCAGTTCTCCTTCTTATATTGTTGGTAACAATCCTCAGGTGAGCCTTCCACACTGAGCACCACACTGATTCAGGTTAACTGGGTGTTGTAAGTTGTCCACCAGTTGTCAGTCTACCATAGGCTCTTTCTGGCCTCCTTTATGTGTGTCCCGCAGTTCTATATCCTTCTGCTCACCATCTTTATCATGTAAGTCACCCCTCCTTTATCCAAGGGTGGGGAGAATACATTGTCCTTTTGTGAGGGAATAGAGATGGGTATCTTACCCAGTCTTTCAGTGAATCTTCCTGTGGTTAGCCCTACATTCACCTCCCATTTTTAGAAGTCCCATATACCACCAGTCCCTCAGCTTCCTTAAGGGTCTGCAAAGAAAATTAAATTGCTTCTTGGATGGAATGAACTAACCATCTAGTTAGTGGGTGATGAACTCTGTTTAATGTGGCAGATGAGTTAAGCAAGATTAGGGACTGACTATTGGAGTTTAGCACAGGAATTCAGTGAAGCTCATGGGGCAAAAGCCATATTGTGGTTCTATAAGACAACAAAAGATAAGTAAGAAACAGTAAGATAGATAATTCTGTAAGAGGACTTTTATGAAAGGGGAATAAAAGAAATGGAGTGGATGCTTGCAAGGAATAACTGCTTATGTGAGTAGTATAGGAATCAGTTCCACGGATAGAACTGTAGAATGCTACAGTCTACTGCCAGATGCAGACCTTTTACATTTACTAGCTAATGGAATCAATAGTCACAGTTGTGATGCTATGTTTAAGAAAGGAACATTTTTGACTATAATGAACAGGGGTTAAGTGCATATGTAAAGTCATGTAGTCAAAATGCCTAGGTTCAAGTTTCAACATATTGGTTCATTGATAAAAGGATAATTATATCTAGTTTGGAGTCTGATAAGGAATCCTTCAGTTGGTCAATATTTGTTGAATGTTCAGTATATGCCAGGCACCTGTGAATATAGCACTGAGCAAAACAGACTGTACATGTCGATGATGTCTTTGTCATGTATGGCTCTCAAAATCCTTAATAAATGCAGATTACTTTAACTGTCATTTTCTGTTCATTATCATCCTCATCAATAGCGACTCATTACAAAATACTTACAAACATCATAAAACACTTAGAAATCTGGAGTATCAGACAATGCCTGAAATAACAGTGAAAGCATTGAATAGAAAAGGATGTATAATAATTTCTCAAAGATCAGAACTAGGAACAAAGTGGTAGAACAAAGGATATTATGGTTTTATATATAAATGAAATATTTTGCAGGTTGAATACATCGCCTGAGTGACAGGGGAACCGCCTGTGCTCAGTGGTGTGAGCTGAAGCCCTGCACAGTGGACCCCATCCAGCCGTGTAAGCTCGGCACCTCACTCAGAATCTGGTAGGGCCTCACCTGGCATGCCCAATCAGCCAGGGACCTTTGGGTAGGTCTCCATGGGCCTGGCTGGGCCCTGCCTAGTGAGCCTGAGTGGCAGGGTAACCACCTGTGCTCAGTGTCATGCGATAAAAGCTTGCATAGCAAACTCCATCCAGCTGTGCAAGCTCAGCGCCTTGCTTGGAACCTGGTAGGGCCATGCCCAGTGACCCCAAGCAGCTGGGGAGCTTTGGGGTGCCACATAGCATGAGCTGAAGGCCTGTATAGTGTACTCCATCTAGCTCTACAGCATTGGTATGCCACTCAGAACCTGGTAGAGTCCCATCCAGCAACCTAAAATAGCCAGGGAACTTTGGAGGGACCCATGGGGTGTGCTAAAGGCCTGCCCAGCATACTCCCCACATTTGAGGAGCCTTTGAGTGCCACTGGGGACCTGGTAAGGCCTGACTAATGACCCCCACTCAACTGGGGAAACTCCCTGCAATATGGATAGATATCCTCAACCCAGGAAGCAACTGAAACCTTGCATTCAGTTTCTCCAGGGGAATACAGGAAAATGACAAAATGCAAGAGCAAAATGCAATCTCAAACCTCCACTCCATCCCAAACAAGCCTAGGTGACATGGACATAGAAGGGAATGTAAGCCATAAACCTGCAAATTCTGAAATGAAGGCAATTGAAATAACAAAACAAACAAACAAAAAAACCTGCATGAAGCTGTAAAGGAACTCAGATCAGAAATAATCTCTTAGGTAAAAGAAGAAATGATAAAGGGTAATAAAAGAAATGCTGAACACACCTAAAGAAGATGTAGTTAAAAAATTTGAGGAGCATTGCAAAAAGATAGAAACCTTGAATGAACAATATAAGAGAGAAACAATGTATGAAACAGATGCAAAGAGATACCCAGGAAATCAAAAACTCCATCGAAAGCTGGCAAAACCACTTCAATGAATGTGAAGATAGACTTTGAAACCTTGAAGACAACATTGCAACTAGTGAACAGGAAAGAAAAGATCTTTTAAAAATAGCAAGGAATAAGGAAGTAACAATTCAGCAAGTGCAACATGATGCAAATAAAAACAATGTAAGATTGATGGATGTGAAAGAAAAAAGGTGACAACACAAATGATATCAAAAGACTATTGATAGAAATAATAGGCAAAAATTTCTCAAACATGGGAAAGGAAACTAACATAGAGATAAGTGAAGCATATACAATTCCAATTAGCCATAACCAAAATAAATCTACACCCAAACATATAATAGTCAACATGCCAGAAATTCAACATAAGAACAGAATATTAAAGACTGTTAGAGAATAGAGACACCTATAGGGGAAAGCCCATCAGAATCACAGCAGACTTCTCAACACAAACAATGAAATCAAGAAGAGCATGGAGTGAGGTATTTCAAATTCTGATGGCAAACAACTTTTAATCCAGATTGATATACCCTGCCAAACTGTCCTTCAAAATTGATGGAGAAATAAGATACTTTCATGACAAAGAACAGTTAAAGAACTTCATGATCACAAACCATCCCTGCAGAGAATACTGAAAGATATTCTAGATAGACATAAAAATAACTACCACTTTAAGAACACCAACAGAAAAAAACCCTTGGCAAGGGAAACAATTAAACAGAGGGGAAAGATAAAGAAACAACAACAGAAAGATAACATGACAAAACTAAGTCAATATATATCAGTTATAACCATTAATGTAAATGGCCTCAATTCACCAACTAAAAGAAACAGACTGGCAGAATGAATAAAAAAACAGCATCCAACCATACATATGCTGTATACAAGAAACTCATCTAACCCAAAAGGAAATTCATAGACTGAAAGTCAAAGGATAGAAAACAATACTCCATGAAACAGGAACCCCCCCACCAAAAAAAAAAAAGCAGGGGTAGCTATTCCGTTTGCAGACAATGTGAACTTCAAGAATGATCAAAAGAGGTAAAGTCAGTACACACTAGTTAGGGGAAAACTTCATGTGGAAGAGATAATAATCTTAAATATATATGCACCAAATATGGGAGTGCCCAGCTATATAAAACAAATATTAATAGAAATGAAAAATCAAATAAGCAATAACACAGTTATAACAGGAGAACTCAACACCGCGTTAACACAAAGAGACAGATCAACTAGACAGAAAATCAGCAAAGAGATAGCAGAAATGAATCAAACTCATGAATAAATGGACTTAGATGTGTAGTGTTCCACCCAACAACATCAGAATATACATTCTCAGCTGCATAGACCATATACTAGCCCATACAAATGCTTAAATAAATGCAAAAGAAATGAACTAAAATTACTCCATGCTTATTTTGTAATCCTAGTGCCATGACTATAAATTAATGACAAAAGAAACTGCAAAAACTATATAAACACATGGAAATTAAATAATACATTCCTGAACAATCAATGGGTCAGAAAAGAAATTAAAGAAGAAATTAAACAATACCTACAAGCAAATGAAAATACAAATACAACTTATTGGAACCTGTGGGATGGAATGAAAGCAGTCCTCAGAGGAAAATTTGTTGTGGTGAATTCCCACATCAGGAAAACACAATGAACACAAATAAACAGCCTGATACTATACCTCAAACATCTAGAAAAAGAACAGCAAGTCAAGCCCAAAGCCAAAAGAAGGGAGGAAATTATAAAGATCAGAGCAGAAATTAATGCAATAGAGACTAAGAAAACAAAACAAAGAATTAATGAATCAAAGAGTTGGTTCTTTGAAAGAATAAATAAAATTGATAAGCCCCTAGTCAACCTGATTAAAAAAAGGAAAGCAAACCCAAATCCATGCAATTAGGAATGGAAAGGGTGAAATCACTGCACACCCACAGGAAATATAGAAGATCATCAATACTTACTTCAAAAACCTTTACTCTCATAGGTTTGATAGCATAGAAGAAATGGACAGATTTCTTAAAAAATATGCATTACCAAAGCTGGATCAAGAAGATGTAAAACTGCTGAATAACCCAATTTCAATTAATGAAATTGAAAATGTAATTAAAATCTTAACAACAAAGAAAAGGCCAGGCCCTGATGGATTAACTGCTGAATTACAAGAAATTCAAGGAAGACTTAATGCCGACACTCCTGAAACTCTTCAATGAAATTGAAAGGGAAGCAATTCTTCCTGACTCATTCCCGGAAACAAGTATTACCCTCATACCAGAACCAGAGAAAGACCCAAGCAAAAAAGAGAACTGCAGGGCAATTTTGCTAATGAACATAGAAGCAAAAATCTTCAATAAAAAACTGGCAAATGGAATCCAGCAAGTCATCAAGATTATACACCACAACCAAGTGGGATTCATCCCAGGAATGCAGGGATGGTTCAGCATACACAAATCAGTAAATGTAATACATCATATCAATAGAGCCAAAGATAAGAATCATATGATCATTTTAGTAGATGCAGAAAAGGTTTTTGATAAAGTTCAACACTCTTTCATGATAAGAACCCTAGGAAATTCAGAATAGATGGTCTTTACCTCAATCTGATAAAAGCCATCTATGACAAACCAACAGTCAGCCTCATATTAAATGGTCAAAAACTGAAAGCTTTTACTCTAAAATCAGGAACAAGACAAGGATGTCCATTATCACCACTCCTATTCAATATAGTGCTGGAAATATCAGCCAGAGCAATTAGACAAGAGGAAGAAATAAAAGGAATAAAGGTAGGAAAAGAAGAAGATAATTTATCATTATTTGCAGAAGACATGATGTTCTACATAGAAGACTTCCAAAATTCCATTGAAAGACTTCTAGGTGTAATAACCAAATTCAGTAATGTAGCTGGATACAAAGTCGACACTCAAAAATCTATAGTTTTCTTGTATACAAACAACAAACTCACTGAGAGAGAAATAAGAGAAGCCACACCCTTTTTAATAGTGTCCAAAAAATAAAATACTTACGAATCAGTCTAACAAAGGAAGTAAAAAATCTAGTCACTGAAAATTTAAATACCCTGAAAAAAATTGAAGAATGTCTCAGAGAATGGAAAGGCATTCCTTGTTCATGAATAGGAAGAATAAACATTGTGAAAATGACCATTCTTCCAAAACTGTTATACTGATTTAATGAAATTCCAATCAAAATACCATTAGCATACCTCACAGATCTAGAGAAGTCATTTCTAAAATTCATCTGGAATCAGAAGAGGCCTAGAATAGCAAAGGCAATTCTGGGCAACCAAGTGAAGGCAGGAGACATCACAGTCCCTGACTTAAATTTATTCTACAAAGCTTCTGTGATAAAATTGGCATGGTACTGGAATAAAAACAGACCTGAAGATCAATGGAATAGATTAAAAGATACAACCACAACTATAAACATACTTAGCCACCTCATCTTTGGCAAAGGGGCCAAACATGTTCACTCAAAGAAAGATAGCCTCTTTAATAAGTGGTGCAGGAAAAACTGGCTTTCCAGTGCTAAAAACTAAAACTAGACCCATGCCTATCACCATGCACTAAACTAAAGTCAAAATGGATCAAATATCTAAATATTAAAACAGAAACACTAAATCTGCTGGAAGACAAAATAGGTAGAAATCTTGAAGACATAGGGGTAGGCAGAGAATTCATGAACAAAAGTCAAACTGCATAGGAAATATTTCCCGGAATCAATAACTGGAATCTCGTCTTATTAAAAAGTCTTTGCATGTCAAAGGAAATCTTTAACAGGGTGAGAAGAAAACTCACAAATTGGGAAAAAAATCTTAAGCAACTGTCCCTCAAACAAAGAACTTCTATCTAGAACATATAAAGAATTAAAAAAATCAGGCCACCAAAATTCAAAGAGCCAATCCAAAAATGGACATCTGAGATGAATACACACTTCTCAGGTGAAGAAATACGAATAAATACAAATACATACATGAAAAAATGTTCAGCATCATTGGTCATTAGAGAAATGCAAATTAAAACAACCCTGAGATTTTAACTCACTCCAGACAGATTGGCCTGGATCAAGAAAACCACCAATAACAAATGCTGGAGACGCTGTAGGGTAAAAGGAACTCTCCTGCATTGTTGGTGGGAGTGTAGACTGGTGCAACCACTGTAGAAATCAGTCTGGAGGTTCCTCAAATAGCTTGGTTTGGAAGTTCTATTTGACCCAGCTATTTCACTTCTGGGCGTATTCCCAGAAGAACTGAAAACATCATACTGCAGTGATACTTGTGCAGACATGTTTATAGCAGCACAATTTTTAATAGCCAAATCTTGTAAATAACCTAAATGTTCATCAACTGAGGAATGGATAATAAAGATGTGGTATTTTTATACAATGCAGTACTACTCAGTTGTAAAGAAGGATCACATTGAGTCTTTTATGGGTAAATAGACGCGACTTGAGGCCTGTTTTGGTTTATACATTGTGTCAACTTGAGAAGTCTAGCAGCTTAATTAAGTAACTCAGTTGCTCTGCATCCTGGGGTGTAGAGCACAAGCAGTTATCTGTTCATTGCGTCAATTTGAGGTCAGAAGTTTGACTGAGAGACTCAGCAGGGAGCCAGTGTTCTTACTTTGTAAATGTCCTCATCCTGCATAAAGGAAGGCAAGGAGATTTGTGAAGCTACACCCAACCTGTGTGTGTGTGTGGGGTGGGTCCTGTGTACAGTATAAAGGAGGAGAAGAGGCTTTCTCTTGCCCCCTTTTACTCTGACCGCTTTTGCTCAGCTGCTGCCTTGAAGTGTTGCCCCAGTGTCATGCCACCCTGCCTTGGAGCCAACTGATTATGGACTGAAACCTCCAAAAACTGTAAGAGAAATAAATCTTTCCTTCCTTAATTTTGGGTGTCAGGAGTTTTGTCTCAGCAACGAGGGAAAAGTAACCAAGACAAGACCATACTCAAAAGTGAAATAAATCAAACTCATATGTGTAAATACTGTATTGCCTCCCTAGTGTAAGAAACTGAAAGAGTAAATAAGATGCAAAATCTTCAGTAAATATTGTTAAAGGGTAACAACCTGCACAAAGGGGAGAAGAGAGGAAGACAAAGGAGAAAAGATTTAAATTTGTACATGTACTCTTTAGATAGCTAAGATGATTGTATTACTAATTCTGTTAGTTCTTGGAACAAAACAGTTAACATTCATAGGATTAGATCAATTTTGCATGCTTATATGTGGAAATCTGAGTAAGTCTTTTGAAGATAACTATGCAAAATAACAAACTTAATTATGTTCCTACTACCTTGTTTTGCAAGCCTGTATTGTTATTGTTTTGGGCTCTTTGTTATTGTTGTTTATTAGTCTATTTTGTTTCTTGTTTTTCTTGTAATTTGTTATGTTTTGTTTTTCCCTCTAATATAGAAAGGATAGATGTATAGGTTTATACATGCCTAGAACTTCTCCTAAAGTGTTTACAAGAATTGATTTTATTATGTATTATGGTATGAACAGCTACTTTGAAGAAAATGAGACATTATGGTAGCCCTTGCTGTTGTGAAGCCCAATAATGCTTTTATTCTTTGTTTTGATTGATTTTAGTCTGTTTTGTATTATTTGATTTCAATATGTGTGAAAGTTTGGACAGCTATTTTGAAGGGAACAAGAGGCCTTATGATAGCCATTGTTGATTTTCCTATTGTCTGGTTTTGAAATCCTGTGCTGCTTGCATTTCTTTGTTCTGATCTGCTTTGTTCTCTTCTGTTTTGTTTTGTTTTATTCTCTTTAAAATAAAAAAGAATGAATACATTACCTAATTGTAAAGTAACTATTACCTGTCATAAGTAGTATCCAGGTAGCACCCTGAAGATTTGTATTAGGTGTTTCCATTTGGAAGTGAAATGTTAGATTTGAAGACTTCTAAACTCATTTATGGGTCTAAAATGTTATGATTCTATAAAATTTCTATAAATATCAATAGCTCATGTCAAAATTTTGATTTATTTGCTTTTATGTAAGTTGCGTATTTTCACTGAGTTTCAGTTTTAGGTCTCATCTGTAAAGAGATAAGGCTAGTATCAATGATCTCTACTGGCTACTTATCTGGGAAGTACTGAAGATAATGAAAACCACTTGGAAAGCATTGTTTTCACAACTTTGAATTTTTGTTTGTCTCTAGGAATGCAGAGAATTCTGCATTACATGTATATAATACTTTCTTTTTATTTGACATTAAAGATTAAACACTGCGTTAATTATAGTTGAAAGAATATTTGAGCATAAAAGTCCTAGTAAATAAAAAAGGTATTGAGAAGAGATTAATGTGTTATACAGGTAAAAATCAAACATTTACCCTTGGTTTTAAAACCTAAATTATTGGAAGTTAACAGAATTGCAAACAATTATTGCTATGAGAAACTACTCCTGTTGGTGATCTCAGGATACCAACTTTCATCTGTGGTGAGGGCCACGTCTGTGGTTCCTGTAATAAATTAAGAGAAAGATAACTCTCCTTAATATGTAATTCTCTTCCTTGATGTCTTTTTCTTTTCTTTTTTGTTTCTTCAGTGTTTTTCCTCTAGTCTTCTTCTGTTCTTCTATGCCTTCTAAATCAACACTTTCTTGAGCATGTATTATGTGCTTAGTGCAGCTGATAAAATACAGAAGCAAACAAATATGAAAAGTGTAAGACCTGGCCCCTAATTTTGAAGGATTTGTAATTATTTAAGGAAGGAAGAGTAGGCAGAAAGTATGGTATACCTAGCTTTTGTAGTTACCTTGACGTTGTAGTAAGTACTGAGAAGACTTAGACTGATGCCTTCAAAGAGGTTATAGTCTAGTAGGAAAAAAAAGGAAGTTGATTTTTAAATTATTTATTTATTTATTTTTTTGCGGTACTGGGGATCGAACTCACAACCTCGTGCCTGCCAGGCAGATGATTAGGCCATTGAGCCAAACTCCTGGCCCAGAAGTTAAAATAATAAATAAAATGAAAAAATAATAGCGTTCAGTACTAGAGAGACATTACTCATTTAATCTTTTCAAGGCTCTGTGAGATATGTAGCTTTTCCTAATTTTGAAGATTAGAAGTAAAGAATTTTTTCCAAGGGTCTTCAGATGTAAACTTGTACTTGCTTTTATTGCATTGTGGTGCCTTACAGAGACAGTAGAATACAATGGGATTAAGTGTACTGTAGGTTGAAGTAGGCTATCTTTGTAACAGTCATGTGAGAGAAAGATATACCAGGTGACTGGGAAGATAGGTAAGGACTTCATGGATATGTGTGTCAGCTTGAGGCCTTTTTTACCCTTTCATTCTCTAATGTACTATTTGTTAAGCAATCTATGTTCAGCATAGTATGGAGACCTGACTTAGCTGCTGGCATCACAAAAATTTTAAACAGCATTGATGGTTTAAAAAAATATAACAATAACTTTGTGAAATGCATTACCAGAATGTAGTTGGATGTACTCATATTTCATAGTGTTTTTATTTTACAAAGTTCCATTGAAGAGCAATAATCTTAGTTTCTTGAATTAAGGTGATCTCATGAGAGTTTCGAGTTCCTTGCCAGCATGAGCGATTCAACAACTTAGTGCGGCACTGTATCAAAGCTAAAAACAAAGGAAGAGCCATGGATGGAGCTCAGTGCAAAGGCTCTAGTTAATCCCCAATACTATACTACAAAAAACAGTCAGTCAAGATTCATTCTTTATATTTGATTTATAGTTAAAATTAACATTTAACACATTGTTTCCCAAATTTATCTGAGCAAAGCAATTACCTATCACGCATTTTAAAGAGAAGTTCCAAAAGACTCCTGGAGGCAGAGGGGTTATTTTTTTTGGGGGGGGGATGAAGCAACTGAAGACTTGTTTGTGGTAGAGAAGAAAATAGAGGTACTGAGATTTCCAGTCCACGGTAGTGAAAACAAATGTATATAACTATCCAGGATATTAATATATTTGAGTTTGTCTTGGTCCTACAACTAACTTGCTGTGCTATATTGAGCAATTTACTTGATTATTGTGCTTTTTCATTTTCAATGTCTGTCAAAGGAAAATAACATCACATAATTTGTCATATAGATTATCATGAGACTTGAGTGAGATAATTGGTATAAATGTCAGCTTTAAACTATTTTAATTATTACAAATTCCATATACTTTCTTTAAAAGTGACCTGACAATTATTTAAACCAAAAGGAGTGTTTGGTCAGGGAACCTAACATGAACAATAAATTCTTGAGATCTTACCAGTGTGTGAATTCTTTCAGTGATGCAGCAATAGTACATCTCATCACCAGAAATCATTTCAACAACAAAGAATAAAAGAGCAGTGTGTGGAAGCTACTCTTGCAAACCTTTCTGATCTCTGCTCTACTCATTTAGCAACTAAATAGAGGCCATTCTATCTAGTCCTGTCTACGTTTACCCCTTTTCTGGCTTGTAACTCACTGTAAGACAGTGGCTTGTGTTCCTTCTTAATTTAAATGCTATTACTCCCTTGGAATGCCAAATAGGAAAATGCTGGCAAGGCATAAGTTAATAGAAGTGCTGACACAACCTTAATTGCAGCAGCACAAACATATCTGTGTAATTGTAGCCAGCATTTATCTCGGTTTCTCATACTCCTTCAGTACACTGAGATCTGCTGCAAGCTGATGATGAAAAGGTGGCCTCTGGAGTTGCTTGATCAACCAGGGTGCGATAGAGTTATCAGAGCTTTGCAGATAGGATGGCTTCTGCCACTGGACACATTGTCACAATCAGTGTTTAGAGAGAACACCTGGATTTCTTCAACAACCACAGACTTCCTCTGCCCCTCCCCACAGCACTATTACCTAGTCACTCTACCAACTGAGAAGGACAGATGAAACAGAAAGGGATAAGTGTGCCAGTCTGAAGAGATGCCTCACTCAATATTTCCCATTAGATCATCATTTACACTCATTTGAATATATGCTTATTTTCATACTTAGGAAGGCCTTGGGCATGTGCCCAACTCATGCACAATAACTGAAACTTCTAAAGCCTAAACGTGCTGATGCTTGTTGCGTGTAATTGGCCATGCTACATAGTGATGCCTTTGGGAGGGTGGAGATGGTAATTTTGCAACTTTGGGATCTCAAATCAGCTAATTTAATAAAGACCCAGACTCTTTATCATCCAGGAGACTCTCATAAAATTAGCCATCACCATTGCTTATCTCCTTAATGTTAGTACTATACTCACCTAAATTGGGAGCCTGTTAGACCAGTGTTTTGGGTGAATATGTGCAGGTCAAAAGATTGACACTGGTGTCTTTCATTTTCATATTTTCTGTATGTTTTGTTTTGTTTAAACAGGTCAGAGGTATATGTATGTGAAATTATCTATCTATTTATCTACCTACCTATCTATAATCTATCACCTGCCTATCTATGTACTTATTTTTTTATTCATTGGTTTTGTTTGACAAGTGAATTATAGGTTGCCCTGTTGACATTACTTGGAGCAGGCATACACCTGAGGATATTTGTGTTCATTAATTCTTCTCTAATCCTAGGTAGGCTATGATTTTAACATTTTTCAGATGGAACTGTACATATATGAAGACATTTCTGCATTGATTTCAAAGGCAGAGTTTTTGAATTTTAATGTCTAAATCATAGGCTTGCTTTTGATTCTTCATATCACCTATTGGAGTACTTCTGCTCCGTCTTCTAGCAGAACTGAATGGACTCAAGATTTATATTTCTCTCATTTCATCTGAGAGTAGTATAATATATCTACTCTGATGATTTAGTAAGTTACTCACTTTTAGTACAATTTTTATTTAAAAGAGGAACTGTGGGAACAGAGTAGCTGATCTTAGCACAAGAAACTTAGTCATTACAGATGGCAGAACTCCAGTGATAGGTTGCAATGATACTTAAAGAAAGGGTTCTTTGCAGTGAACATCACTCTGGTAAAGAAGCCCAGACCCTAGACTCTGATTGGGACAACCTGAGTATATAAATTTACAGGTTTTTGTCCTAAGGCAGGTGAAATTCATGCGGAAAATATACCTACTGAATATTAAAGGGGACGCACAAACATGTTGAGGAATGATGCAGAGGGAAGCAACATCTTTAATAAAAGAATATATGTACAAATGGTAGGAATGGTGTTCAGTGATAGTATTCTCTCCAGGCTAATATTAGTACTAATCCTCACAATGATGAGACAGTATTTATTGAGTGTTTACAACATGTAGGAACTGTTCTAAATACTTTATCATGTTATCTTATGAAATTTTTGCAACCATTCTATGAAGTAGCACTTATTTCTAGTGAGATATAAGGAAGATAAATAAATAATTCAACATAGTAAATTGTTAAATTTGGACCATATTCAGGGATCTAGAATGCCAAAACCTGAACTATCAACCAATATATTATGCTGCTTTCAATAAAGCCAATTCAGAGTTATTGAATTTTTTTAAAAAAATTCTCTTGTTAGAGGAATCCATAGATTTACTCAGACCAGGGAAGAGAAAATGACTAACTAGGAATCAAATTATATGTATCCATTCTGTGAGCTCTACAAACTACTGTACCTCCTATACATCTATTTTTTGGCCAGGATCAGATCAGATAAAGAAAAAAAAGTTATTTTAAAACCTATAAGGAACAGTTTTAAAGAAACTACTCAGTTAAATGTTTTACTTAGAAAATGCTTCCTGATCTCTGTATTCTCAGAGCAAAACCCATTCTATATGTTTTACTTTTTAATCAGAAATTTTTTATCGTTGCTAATATACTATCTCATTTATTCTTTGTTTTGGGATTTATTTACGTTTGATTTGAAATTATCCCTAATTTAGAAGTATAGAATTAAGTCAATTTCAAAATGGAACCCACTAATACTTTCTGTTGGACTATAGATGATGTTTAAACATGAAAACATCTCAAAGCATAATTAAAATATTACCTGATGTGAATAGCACAAGCAATTATTCTTGTCTCTTCCACCAGCCTGAGGTCTTTTTTTAAAATTAAGTTTATTTGTACAGTTTAGATATACATATTGATCACACTCATCATAGGGAATTTGTATCTGTACACGATATACCTTGATACCTGCTTTTTCCCCATTCCTCTCCCCTCCCTTCAGTTTCTTTCCTCTCCTTGTTTACAAAAGTTTTGTTTCCATTTTATCCTTTTTTCCCATTTTTTCCCTTTTCCCTCTCCCTCTACCTCTTTTTCCCATTTGAACAATTTCTTCCTATTTCACACTATCTGTTATACATTTTGGTCCTTATTTAAACTTTCAGTTTCTCACACCAGAGAGGTAATGAGGTACTTACACATGTGTGTCTTATTTATTTCAGAGTAGATCTCAAGTGCACCCATTTACCTAGAAATATCTCAAGTTTATCCTTCTTTATGACTGAGTAGTACTCCATTGTTTGAAAAGTTTCTTCTTTATCCATTCATTGGTTGATGGGTGTTATGGTTTATACATTGTGTCAACTTAAGAAGTCTAGACGTTTAATTAAGTAACTCAGCAGCTCTATATCCTGGCGTGTAGAGCACAAGCAGTTACCTGTTCATTGTGTCAATTTGAGAAGGTCGGGAGTTTAACTGAGAGACTCAGTGGGGAGCCAGGGTTTTTACTTTGTAAATATCCCCATCCTGTGCAAAGGAAGGCAAGGATATTTGTGAATGCTACACTGAGCCTGGAGGGTGGGGCCTGTGTACAATATAAAGGAGAAAAAGAGGCTTGCTCTTGCACCTTTTACCCTGGCTGCTTTTGCTCGGCTGCTGCCTTGAAGTGTTGTTCCTGTGCCATGCCACCCTGCCTTGGAGCCAGCTGATTATGGACTAAAACCTCCAAAAACTGTAAGTTAAATAAACCTTTCCTTCCTTCATTTTGGGTGTCAGGTGTTTTGTCTCAGCAACGAGTGAAAAAGAACCAAGACAATGGGCATTTGTTCTCTTTCCAAGATTTAGCAATTACAAGCTGTATGTCTATAAACATGGGTGTGCATATATCAGTGTGATATGATGCTTTTAATTCTTTCAGGAAGGTACCAAGAAGAAGAATAGCTGGGTCAAATGGAACCTCTAGTCCTAGTTTTTTTGAGAAATCTTCACTCTAATTTCCACAGTGGTTGCACCATTCTAACTCCCACCAACAGTGGAGAAGGGTTCCTTTTCCCCCACAGTCCTGCCGGCATTTGTTACCTGTTTGTTTTTTGGTCATTGCCATTCTTTCTGGAGTGAGATGGAATCTTTGTGTTGTTTTAATTTGCATCTCTTGAATGACCAGTGATGTTGGACATTTTTTCTTATATTTGTTTGCTATTTGTTCTTATTCATCTGAGAAGTGTCTGTTCATCTCATATGACTGTTTTTGGACTGGGTCTTTAAATTTGGGACGTCTGATATTTTTCAATTCTTTATATGTTCTAGATAGTATTCCTTTGTCTCAAGAACAGGCAGCAAAGTTTTTTTCCTTGTATATGAGTTGTCTTTTCACTCTGTTGGTGATTTCATAATCAGGAAATTTTTGTATTTACTTCCTTGGGGCTTTGGTACAAACTGATTCATGAGTCTTTAACATTGTGAAATTGTGAGAATTCCCTAAGAAATGTTTTCATTTTTTCTTTTACTGAATTTCAGTTCTCATACAGGGTTATATTTTGACTATATTGGAGAGTGACTGACTTTCTAACACAAAGGAGTAAAGCATGATACAGAATGAGAGATTGGTTTTGGATATTTGTATTCAATTCCCAGCTCAGCCTTTACCATATTTATGAGACACGGGGCAATCTAATCACTTTAACTCTAAAGCAGAGCTTCTTAATATTTTCACATATGCCAGAATTTGCCCTGACTCTTGGTGAAACACAAAGTGCTCAACTCCAGCTCTAAATCTCTGAATCAAAAGGTCTGAAATGGGCCCACGAGTTTGCCTAACAGGTATCCAGATGATGCCAGCATTGCCTGTCTACAGCTCCACTTTAAGAAACATCACCTAAATTCTCAATGTTTTCATTTTTGAAATGGGAATAGTAAAATCTACCGTATTGGGCTATTGTAATGTTTGGAAGAAGACTCTTGCACTGACTTTCTCAGCTGTGTAGGTGAACCCCACCCTATAAACACTGGATTGTTTAGTACTTGAAATCCACCATTAAAGTTCTCTATTTGGATTGTGAAGAGGACATTGATAGTTCAAGTGCCTGTAAAAGTTGTCATTTCTTAAATTTTATCCACTGCCACATTTGAGGAGTCAATCTTCAAAAATGACAGATGTCTGAGAAGGAGGGAGAATAGATCCAGAGATCTGTGCTTAGGCAAGGTGGGGGAAAATACTTGAAAAGACCTTCTTCCTCTGCTGCATGCATGTAGGGTAGGGGAAAACACTTGAAAAATCTTTTTCTTGCTGCACAAAGTCCTTTCTGATGTTTTGTATATTCTAAACAAAGCATGAAGAGCCAGATTAACTCATGAATTGATTTATGTAGCATAGCATATATTTACTGTACTTTAAAAATCCCTGTGCTATGCTAAACTTCTAAAATACAAGAATGAGAAAGGTCTGATTCTTAGACTCAAGAGGCTCTATTAGAAACCCTCTTTTTAGGTTACATTTGATATCTCCACCCACAATTTGAGTGCCTTAATTAGTTTATAAAACTCATTGAACCAAATCAATTGTCTAAGTTTTTGAGCAGCACATTGTTCTATCCTCTATTGTTTTGTGGATAGTACAAGGTAAGTACAACAAATGTTCTTAAACTCCAAGAGCTGAGAGTTTACTAGCCCACATGTGTTTCAAATGTTACTATCACTAAAACTGTGTACCTTTGTTAACTATTAAGGAAAAGTTAGAGAAGAAAACATAAAGGAAGATTTTCTTGTGATTGGGAGTGTCTCCATCATTAGGTGGATGCCCCCACTATAATTTAGAGAGATTAAAATTGAGTCATTAAAACGATGACTTCCAGGTTTAATCCAAACTTTGAGCCTAACTAGAATAAAAAATTGTTGAAATATACAGCAAAAAGAAATCTATATGACTTTCTTCCAAAGCAAATATTATTTTATACTGTAATTCCAACTATGTTTCCAACTATGAATTCATCAAGGGAGGTTCTAACAAGGTATTTGAGAATTTCTAAGTCTGTTTCTTGGCTTTGAATTTTGGAAGTGATCCTATCCAAAACTGTAGAAAACCTTTACTTGTAAAGTGTTGTGTATATCAGAAAAAAAATTGCAAAACTTGTGGAGTTTATTTTAGTAATAATATCCACTTAGTAAGCTCTGGATATTTAATAAAATGTATCACCCTCATGGGCAGATGCAATATTGTTGTCATAAATACATCATTAAAAAATTCATTCACTAGGTAGCATACAAAATGTGCTGTTTCAACAGTCATTGAGATGGTTTTGTACTGATCTTTACACAAGTTGTAGCTCAATCCCACTTGAACAGAATGATTCTAATCTCCAAATTTTCTGTTGAAACCTTGGAGATGGGAAGAAGTCATGAAACAGATCTGTTATAGACACAGTCAAATACTTGTCAGTTGTTCGGCTATTTAGAGAATTTAAACTTGCAAGAGGAAAAGACAAAAAACAGTTGAATGAGGCTAGATTATTTTTCAGACTTGAAATTCTATGATCCCCTTATGACAGGGTAAAACACTGTTGTCTAAAGGAGATTTTTGAAGACTTGAAAAGTCATTCTGCATACATTCTGAATTTTGTTAATCATTAGTACTTTCTTGGTATTAGCTTTGGTTTGGTTTGTTTATTTTTTGAAATCATATTTACATTCCAGATAAAATAAGTTATATTTTAAGTGCTCAGTAAAGTTCTTACTTAGGCATTGGCTTAGCCTTTGCTGACTCAGATGGGATCCAGAAAAAATGAGTATAAAGAGGATACTCAGAGTTGAGTGAACTTGTTTCCAGATGTTCCTAGAACAGAAAGGATCAGTATAGTAACCAAAGGTCCTTGAGGGAAATGGTAATTTAAGCTTGGTTTATAAATTATTAGAAAAAAGTTCAAATTGTAACCATTTGACTATTCTGTTTAGGGTCTATCTTGTCCTCTATTTGTGTCTTGTCCAATTAAGCAATAGAAAATACCTGCAAACTTGAGGTCACACATTTTCTCAAAGTACATATGCTTGAGAGCTTTGAATGTGTTCTTGAAGATTTAGCTTTACATTTTTGGATAGATTGTTACTCAATTAGCATTTGACATATTGAATTAGTAACAACAAGGGAAGAAAAAAGCCAATCTTTCAACTCAGATGTTTAAAGTTTTTGAAAGGCAAAAAGAAAACTCATTTTGAGTAATAAGATTAATTTGATTGTCAATAAATAAGATTTAATCTTTTAACCAATAAATGAAATATAAGTTAAACATAAGTTAATCATAAGTCATCTGTCTATTTTTAGATGATATATCACTATAAACTAAAACAGTCTATGTAAAAGCTACCATAAGCAATAGTGTCATTCAATAGCATGTCAGAATTAAAATTAATGTATAATGATTGAATAAACATATATAAACAAAACTATCTGAAGTTATATTAAAATAGGAGACCCAATTTATGATTAAAAACCCACACAAAGATGCACATAGATAAAAGCTCAATAAGTAGTGCTCAAAATTTCTGTAAAGAAAACCATAAAGCAATCAGGTGTGGTGATGCATGCCTGTAATCCTACCACTTGGGAGGCTGAAACAGGAGGATTTCTGTGAACTTAAGGCCAGTCCAAACTACATTGCAGGACGCTGTCTCAAACAAACAAACAAACAAACAAACAAAGAAACAAAGAAAAAAGAGGGAAACCATAAAGCACTCCTGACAGGCTTATATGTCTATCAACAGATGAAGAGATAAAGAAAATGTGGTATTTATGCACAATGAAGTACTACTCTGCCATAAAGAAGGATAAACTCCAGTCATTTGTAGGCAAAAAGATATACCTTGAGGCTATAATGTTAAGTGAATTAAGTCAGATATGCATGCTTAAATATCATATCATCTCTCTTCTAAAGTGCAAAATAAAAGATTGATGATAGGAATAGATCTTTTTCAAATAGGAAGGGAGTGAGAGATTGGTGGGTAGTTATAAGTAGGAAAGGGATGAAAAAATAATTGAGATATGTTATGTACATGTAGTATAATAACTCCCCATTATCATTATGTACTACAAACATTATATGCTAATAATAAAAACTGAAAAAAGGCAAAAAACATATTAACACAAAATATGTGCTCCAATACCTTTCTAAAATAACATGAAAATGTGACTAGACAGAAAAAAACAGACCAAATACATAAGAATGTATTAAATAAAACAATCTTATCTTAGTGTGGAAAAGATTAAATTTTAAGCAACTAGTGTTGACATAGAAGGATGGCAATAGATGAAAGGAGAAAACTAGTTTCTTTCTCCTTACTGGGCATCGGAACAAATTCTAAATGTGTCAGAAAGTCAAATCATGCAAAATGTGGGTGAGTACCAAACAGCCTGGACCTAGAAAAAACTATGGCCCAAGTACAAACTGTAAGGGAAAGTACTGATACCTTGTGATTGCAAAATACCAAAGTAAATGCAGCATCAGACTTCTGTATGGTGAGAACAAGTGGATGAAGAAAATCCACCAAGAGCATCATAAAGTGTATAAACAGGAAAGTTCTAATATATCAAAAGCTCATAGGTATAGAGCTAGGGAGGTAGTTTAGTGGTAGCATTCTTGCCTCATGTGCAATAGGTTCAGTCTTCAGCACTGAAGAACGAAAGTGTTTGCAAAAGACTGTAAGCATAGATAAGAAACATGATATGTAGATGGTATGGAAAAGTGGGCATGAACTTTAGATAGATTACAAATACAGATGATCCTTAACTATTTACAAAGGTGGTCAACATTGTTGGTGGAGGGTCCAACAATTTCAAATTACACAGAGATACTGCTTCCCATTTATGAGATTGCCCATGATCCAAAGGTTTGACACATTCCTTTCTGGCTGTGGCTGAGGTAATCTCATGCACAGCTGGTAGGGATAGAGAAATATAGAACTTCTGGTGGAGGGCAAGTTGATAATACCTATTAACTGGCACAGATTTCTTACTTTTTTTTTTAAAGAAGGATAACTTTTATTTTATTTTATTTTTTTATTTAAGAGAAAATGGACACAGAAGACAGAAATAAAAAGCAAAAAAGACAGACAAACAACAACAACAAATCTGTTACGATAACATTGTGGGTTTACACAATGAGATGGTTGAAATTTGGCAGGAGTTACAATATTGCATATTGTTACCTTCATAGGGGTTGTTCAGATTGACAGATATAGACATGCAAAATTTATCAAATCATGAGTATTAACTTTTCTTTTTCAATAGCTAATACATGAAGTAATATAGTTGTTTTAACTGTCTTATGTATACCTATTTATAAATTTATGTCTTTTTCCTTTTCCCTTCCTTCCTTCCTCCTTTCCCCTTAGAATACCTCTTGTTATCATTAAAATAACTGCCCATATCATCAGGTCTAATATAATCAAGCAAGATAGTTCAGAGTGAAACCAATAAAGGATAAAAGAATGGTCATAAAGAAGAGAAACAAAAAACTAAAGGGATCAACAAACAACAACAACATATCTGATACTGTAACGTTATAGGTTTACGAAATGAGATGATTAGAATTTTACAGTAGTTGTAACATTGCATATCGTTACCTTTAAGGGGGTTGTTTAGATTGACAGATAAAGACATGTAAGATTGATCTAATCATATGAATATCAACTGTTCTCTCTCACCAGTTAATACACTTGGTAATATAGTCTTTCAAACTATCTTATGTATAACCTCATATAAATCTATGCTGTTTTCCTTTTCCCTTCCTTCCTTCCTCAGTTCCCCTTGTAATACCTCTTATTGTCTTCAAAATTATTGCCCTTACCAATTGGCTTAATATAGTCGAATGAAATAGTACTGAATAAAACCAATAACAAATAAAAAAATGGAAGCAATACATAGTGATGCAATGTTGATTTCTATAATGCCTCATATTATCTTCTAGGCAGTTGCCTGTATCACCTGTTGTAATACAATCAAACAAAGATAGGTTAAAAACAGTGAAAGCAATACCTGGTTTTGAAACAAGGTGGTAAAATATCATTAAAGGCTACCCTAATAAATTTTGTTATCTTTAAAATAGCTGTCTTTGTCATCATATATAATAAAGTTAAGCAGGTTGAGGTAGAATAAGACTTTTCAACACAAACCATCAGGTCAAGAAGAGCTTGGAGTGAAGTATTTCAAGCCCTGAAGGAAAATAACTTCCAACCCAGATTGATGTATCCCGCAAAATCATCTTTCAAAATCAAGGGAGAAACAAGATACTTCCACAACAAAGAAAAACTAAAGGAATTTGTGACAACCAAGCCAACCCTACAAAGAATACTGAAGGACATTCTTCAGTATAGAGAGATATAAAAAAGTCCACAGCTCCAGAAACAACGACAGAGGGATACCACGGAGAGGGGCAGACAAATTATGAATCCATCATCAGGATTTGTGTCCAGTATTGTTTTCAATGAGTTGTTTAGTTTAACCTTATTCTACCTCAACTTGCTTAACTTTATTATATATGATGACAGAATTCTTACTTTTAAGGCGTATTTATCATTTGAATCAAAGTAAGACCCGCCCAAGCCTCAAGTATTCAGAATTTGGGATTTGGAAGGTGATTAGACTGCTTGGGTGGGTCTTACTTCATCAGTGAATTAACTGAGTGCTTCAGAAAGAGTCATTAAGAACAGTTTCTCTTGTACCTCTAAGACGTTTGTAGTCTCAGCTCCGCCTGTATTCGTGTCTACTCTAATTCCCGTATTAAATTTTTTCCTGGAATTCTTACAGTGGCTGTGGTTCCCTGATTTAATTTCAGCTACTGTAGTGTCCACAATAACTTCGGGACTAAGAGCCATTTTATGTCTCATTCTTTTTTAGTTCACAATAGATGATCTTTTGTACTATACCGTCTCAAAAGCCTGTATGAATTTTTGTCTATTTGATTTCATTTAGTTCCTTGTCTGAATATCTACGCTGATAATTCTTTTTTGACTTGAAGACCTCTAAAACTAAATGTGGATACTTTAAACATCAGATTTTCATGTGGGACCCACAGTCTTAGAATATTCTCTGCCTGCTGTTTGCCTAACTGAAAGATTTTTAAAAATTTACTCTCTTAATTGACTCAGAAATTTCAAAGTGAATTTTATGGTCACATGCTTGACTTTGCCTTTCCCATAGAGCTTCCTTTTAAATTCGCTTTGGTCATTCAAATTTCACTTTCGATTTAATCTTTTTCCTGTTGGAGATGAAAATCAGTTACACTCAAACACAGAAAGCTCTCTTTATTTCCTTTTACCCTTGCTTACCAACCATCCAATGTTTTCTGACTTTATCTATTTCTCCTAGTACTTTATCAAATGCAGCCAATAGCAACCAAGGCACTGTATTCACATTATACCTCTCAACTGTCACCTTAAAGACACAAACTAAGTACCTTATCTTTCTCCCTGCTTATATCAGTTTGTCCTTATGTAATAAAGACTATTCACTTTTCAGTACAAATAAATTTTCTGATCAGCAACTATCCAGCAGTAAACTAACGTCACATGTTTTTAGTTTTCTGTCGTGATAGTAGTTCACTTTGGAGATGAGTATCTCAGTGACTTTCAGACATAACATGCTATAGTTTGACTATGTTAGGCTAAATCTTTGTTGTCTTGCAATGAAAAGAATTATCTCTCATTCTCATTATAAGCTTATCAAAGGTCGACTGAGAGTTAATTCCACATTTTCACTGGTTTCCTCACCGAGGTAGAGAGAATAACATTTTTTTCCCAAATGTGTACAAACTTGTGATAGAGAGCAAACAGAACATGGTAGAACCACATGATAACATGTGAATCTTCTCCTTGCAGTGGCACAAGTAATTTTGAAGTATGTGCATTTCATTGGTCAAACAAGTCATAACTTCATCCTCAAAGGGATGTATCATCTTCTCCAGGAAGGAGCACTTCAAAATGATGGCTCTTACTGAAATCAGTGAGGGAGGTTTGTGCAATTCACTCACAGAGAAGTCATTGCTGGGCGAACAGCTATACTTGATACTTCGTAAGATGAAAGGTGCAATCTCCCAAATACAGGGGCAGATAATATTTTTATTAATAATGTAATCTATTTGATTTCATCACCTTTTACAATTTACTTGGTATCTGCATGTGTTTTATGTCCTGGGTTATAATTAAATGTAAACTGACCTCCTGGAATCCAAACCCCATGGTGCCAGAGGCTGCTTTTGTTCAGTTAAGAAATATTTTTGCCAAGCATTAAGTATGAATTAAATTCAGTGTGTGTGTATATGTTTGTGTGTGTCTGCATGTGTGTGTGTATTTACAATAAGAATTCATTTAATCTGTTATCAATAACTTTTACCCGGTGATTAATCTAAAACATTGATATTAACATTTTCTTTCTAAACAGTGGTTGCTGATTATAGCAGGACATTTAATTTTTGCAAATTTCCTAGTAACTATTTGTGAAAGAAAGCAGTTCAAAATATGTAACTACTTAACGATGTGGAGCTACAAATGGAAATTTTTTTATGCTTTAAGATTGTATTTTACAACTGTGTAAATTCTTAGCTATTTTCCTAATTGTGGATTTGCTTAAAACAAAGCCCTCTAATGTTTCATCACACTGTGGACAATTTTCAGTAGAAATTGTTATTTTATAATAGATTCAGAAAACTGAGCTCTATTCTTTTTATATGCTGAAGCATTTATTTGGTACTTATTTATCATTTTTGGTAAAAGGTGACACTAATTTGTGATGAACTTTTAATTGTATACATTTCAAAAAATTACTCTTTTTTTTCAAGTAGGAAATTTTATAATAGGTGCAGTGAGCAAGGAAAATATATCCATGTCAAAATTCCAAATTCAAAGTAATATAATGTAGAAAGGACTGTGCCTTTGAAGGAGTGAGGAAGAACCTTGCTTTGAGTGAAGTAGGTTACACTGTTGATGCAGTGTCTTCTGTAACTCTAGTAAATAATCTATTCATTTCTTTGCTTTGGTCTGATTTTACACACAGTACACCTCCTGCCTTCTTGACTTGGCCATGTGAGTTGTTACAATCCATATGAGGGTAGTAAATATGAATAAGATGCAAGCACAGGTTTGAATTTTCTTTACAGTCCTTGCATTGCTGCCCTTCTTGTGTGTGAGGAGGTCATGGCCCATGTTCCTCCATCCTGGATCCCAGAAAGAGGTTCATAATGGGAGCCTTGCCAGCCTATCTTCAGGAAGGAAAATCTGAAATATGTGCTATTTGTTGATTGTGCTGAGTTTTTGTGGCCAATTGTCATATAGCAAAAGCTGACAGGTTGTAGAACTCAAGACCTAGGTTACAATCTCGTTCCTGCATAGATATCAGATACAAGATCAGTTAGGTTCTCTTTCTATGCCCAGTCTCTCATCTCTGAATGAGGCTAATAATACTGATGTTACAGCCTTGTTTTGAGGCTAAATTAGGGTAATATATTAAAGATGCAAAAACATTTTGAGTAGTTGTAAAGTATTATTAAAAGATAGTATTTGGTTTAGAAGACAGACAGAAAGCAGAAAAACAGATCTGGATCATAAAAAGATATCACACATTTGTTTTTTGGCTTAACAATTTGACAGTAGTTGAATAAAAATCTGATATCAAAAATATTTCCTTACAATACATTGATTCTCAAACTTATTGATGAGAAGAATGCTCTCAGGTATTTGTTTTTTTTTTTAAAGAGAAAGAATAGAAAAACAAAGCCAGAAAGTGAAAATTGAAAAGAAAGCCCGATTTATAAACTTCTTTCTTCAAGATATTTTTGCATAGAAAATATAGATATCAAGTGGAGTCTGGAAATTTATGTATGTCAAGGATTTTTATTTTTTAATTATTTTATTTTAAAGAGATAAAAGTAAACATAAATAAAATCAATGATACAGAATTTCAAAACAGGATAATAAAAAATTAATGATAGAGAATTTCAAAACAAGATAATAGATTAAGAATTGTTCATATGTTGCATATTGTTTCTTCAAAGTACTTGCTCAGATTACAAGATATAGGCATGAAAAATTAATTAACCAATATTAGTACCAAATTACCTTTTCAAAGAACTGAAAGAAATTAGTATTATAATTATGCTTGCTATCATATATATATATGTATTTCTTTTTATTTTCCCTTCCTTCATTTTTCCTTCCCCCATCCCAGTTCTTTCCTTGTGAGCAGTTTCTTTCCCTGTCTCAATATCTACTGCAGATTTTGTATCTTATTTACTCTTTTAGTTTCTTACACTGTGCTTACACATATGAGATGATTTATTTCAATTATGAGTATGGTCTCTAGTTGCATCCATATACCTATAAAAGCCCAGAGTTTATCATTCTTTATAGCTGAGTAGTAAGTACTCCATTATATAAAAATGCCACACTTTTTTATCCAACCCTTGGTTGATGGGCATTTGAGTTGTTCCCAAGATTTGGCTATTACAAATTGTGCTGCCATAAACATGGATGCATGTATATAACTGTGATATGATGTTTTTAATTCTTCTGGGAAAATACCCAGAAGGAGAATAGCTGGATCAAATGAGACCTCTAATCCTAGTATTTTGAGGAATCTCCACACTGATTTCCACAATGGTTGCACCAGTCTACACTCTCACCAACAGAGAAGTGTTCCTTTTCCCCCACATCCCCTCCAGCATTTGTTATTGGTTGATTTCTTGATGATGGATATCCTTTCTGGGGTGAGATAGAATTTCAGTATTTTCATTTGCATTTCTTGGATGATCAATGATATTGAATATTTTTTCATATATTTATTTGCCACTTGTATTTCTTCATCAGATAAGTATGTGTTCATCTCAGATGCTCATTTTTAAATTATTCGGTCTTTGAATTTGAAGGGTTTAATTTTTTCAAATTTTTATATGTTCTTACTGAATAGATGGTCTTTACCTCAGTCTGATTAAAGCTATCTATGACAAACCAACAGCCAACATTATACTAAATGAGCAAAACCAGAAAGCTTTCAACTTATATTCATGAACAAGACAAGGATGTCTGCTATAACTGCTCCTACTCAATATAGTTCTGGAAACATTAACCAAAGCAATTAGACAAAAGAGAGAAATAAAAAGAATAAGGATAGGAGAGGAAGAAGTTTAATTGTAATTATTCACATATGACATGACACTGTACATAGAAGACCCCCAAAATTCCACCAAAAGACATCTAGAATTAACAACTACCTTCAGTAGTGTAGCTGGATACAAATTGACACACAAAAATAAATAACATTCTTGTATGCAAACAACAAATTCACTGAGAGAAAAATTACGGAAACCACACCTTTCACAATAGCATCCAAAAAAAAAAAAAAAAAAAAAAAAAAAAAAAAAAAAAAAAAAAAAAAAAAAAAAAAAAAAAAAAAAAAAAAAAAAAAAAAAAAAAAAAAAAAAAAAAAGAAAGAAATAAGAATCAATCTAACAAAGGAAATAAAAGACTGATACACTGAAAATTACAGCACTCATATCTCTTGCTCATAGATAGGAAGAACCAACATTATGAAAATGGCCATACTCCCAAAACTATTATACAGATTTATTGCAATCCAAGTCAAAATACCTTTAGCATACTTCACAGATCTAGAGGAAAATTCTCCTAAAATTCATCTGGAAACAGAAGAGACCTAGAATACCAAAGGTAATCCTGGGAAAGAAAGGCAAGGCAGGAGTCATTACATTGCCCAACTTGAAATTATACTACAAAACTACTGTGATAAAATCAGTGTGGCACTGGCAAAAAACAAAAACAAAAATAAAAACAAACAAACAAACAAACAAAGAACAGACCTGAGGACCAATGGAACAGATTAGAAGAGTGAGGCCAAACACATTCAGCCACCTTATCTTTGATAAAGAGGTCAAATGTCCACTGGAAGAAAGATAATCTCTTTAATAAATGGTGCTGAAAAAACTAGCTCTTTACATGCAGAAGACTAAAACTAGACCCATGTTACTTGCTATGCACTAAACTAAAATTGAAATGGGTCAAAGATCTAATTATTAAAACAGAAACACTAAATCTAAAGGAAGAGAAAGTAGGTAGAAATCTTGAAGACATAGGGGTAGGCAGAAAATTAATGAACAAAAACCAAGCTGCAGGGAAATTGTTTCACAGAATCAGCAACTGGATCTCATCTTATTAAATAGTTTCTGCATAACAAAAAAAATCATCAACAAAGTGAAAAGAAAGCTCACAGAATGGGAATAAATTTTAGCCAAGTGTCCCTCAGACAAAGGATTTTTAGGATTAGACATATTAGGGAAATGTTATGCATACAGTAAAGTATTCTGTAAATAAATATTGGTATGATTATGAATAGGCTAAAATTTGATTAAAAGACAATCAGATTCTAACAATTCATTTGAAAATACTAGAAGAAGCCACTTCTGATTATTAAAAAATTCAAGAAGATGAAGAAAAATGCTATTAATACTATGTTAGGTTGTTCTGCTAAAATTCTCAACAATTCTTTAAATTTTTTAATAACCTCGATATTAGAGAATATACAAGAAAACTGAAAATATTAGTATTCTTGAGGACTGGAGTACAGTTCAGTAATAGAATACTATGACTGGCATATGCAAGATTCTCGATTTGATTGCCAATAAAAATAAAATTTAAAAATTAATTTGAAATTCATTAAGGAAGTTGTATTACTGGGATGGGGATTTAGCTCAGTGGCATAAGCACCTGCCTAGCAAGTGCAAGATCATGAGTTTGATCCCTGGTACCGAAAAAACAAAAATAAAAAAGAAGTTGTATTGCATCTGACTTATTACGGACATGTCTTTTGTATTTTTGGAGTCTAGAATAAGATTAAAAAGTAAGGCTGTCATACTGTTTCTAACTATTTAAATTTTATAGAACAACCTAAAAATTGTTGGACGTATTTTATCCTACTATTTTTACAAACATAACTTTCATATCACACATAGAACTTCAAATTAAAAGTTATGGGAATTAAATCTATCATCTTTGTACAACTAGAATTTGGTGAAATATCAAGGATATCTGAATTCAGTAATCAACTTTTCTGAATTTTCTGCTGATGATTGGTGAGGTTTAAATAATAAAATACAGATAACATAAATTACATGTAATTATATAATTGTTTCATAAAATGTATTTTATTATCTCCATTTCAGTGAATGAAAATTATTTATAATCAAGGGTATCATATAATGACTTGAAGAATTCAGAAGGAAAAGAAGATAACTACACAAAATGTACAAAATTTGAATATATTTTAATCTAAAAGTGTATTTAAATTAAATGTAAAAATAAAAAAATTATATTTTCATAATTTTTCTTTTCATACTTAGATACTAAGATTAAAAAACAGGAAGCATATTAAAATTAATGCAGTAAAATCAAAATATCAACTAACATTAAGATTGATGCATTAATTTAATTTTTTCCAGTTTCTTTATTTTTATAGTTTTGCAGTAAATAATGGTTACATTCCTCAAGGTGATTGGTACATGTACAGAATATACATTAATTCTTTTTTCATACCCTTTCCTTCATCTCCCTTCCCACTCCCTCCTTCTCATGATGCCTTTCCTATTTGAGAAAATTCTATCTCTCTGCTTTCTATTATTTATCTTTTATTTTGTACTTTATTTATATGTCGGATTTCTCATGTAAGAACAACCATACGATACTTAAACTCATGTGTCTGATTTGTTTCACTTAACATTATGTTCTCAAGACACATCCATTTTCTTACAAATGACTCATTTATCCTTTTTTATGGAAAAGTAGTACTCTATTGTGAATAAATACATTTTCTCTTTCGTGTATTTGTTGATGGACATATAGGCTGGGTCCAAGATATAGCTGTTATGCATTATGCTGTTACGAAGGTGGGTATGTATGTATCACTCTAATATGTTGTCTGTACTTTTGAAAATTTAATTTTATCTTATTATAATTTTTTTATAAAAAGCAAAATTCCTTGAAAATGCAGCACAGTGGTTACTTGCTTATCAAGGTAAAGAAAACAACAATGTATAGACATATATATATATGTATATTCAAAAGAAATATACACTGTTGATTAGTTCAACATATTACTTATCTGCAGTCTATAATTGCCATGGCAATCCCCTGGGCTCACAAAATGGAACCAGAAGAGAAGAAAAGTCCTGAGAAATAGTTTGTGTGGGAATACACTGCATTCATGCTGAAATTTTAGTGAGTAAATGATTTGTGTGTCAGCTAAGTACTTCTGCCACTTAATTCTTGTCGGTACTGTTAGAGTTTTGTCTCCTGTAACAAAATATCACAGTGTAGATAAAGTATAAGGACACAAATATGTTCTTTCACAGTACTGGAGGCTGGAAGTATAAGATTAAGTTGCTAGCATCCATTAGGGCTTTTTTGCTGTATCCCAGAGAGATAGAAAGCTGCAGGACAGAAGAGAGTGAACCCACTCCTGCGAGTCAATTCAGTCGTGCCATGAAGCTATGCATGAGAGCAGAGCTCTTGTGACTTACATACATGCCAAAGGTCCCACCTCCCCACACTGCACTGGGGCTTATTTCCAACACATGGAGTTTGCTGGAAAACACTCAGTCCATGAGAATTGGGAAGTGGTACCTGGGTGCTAAGACTGGGGTTAGCATAGACCTCAAAACTTTATTGTATGTGGGGATAGTTGTTGGTAGTTTGGAACTACAGGGAAAGTCATGGAACAGCAATTACCTGGCGTTTGAACAGTGTTAAGCATGAATCAGGTGTTTAGGGATCTGGTTGCACAGTGCCAATGTGATAGGAAGGGTCCTGGGTAGCAGAATCACCTGTATACTCTTTAAATATATGCCTCTCTCTGTGTGTGTGTGTGTGTGTATGTGTGTGTGTGTGTGTTCATGTAAATGGATTAAGAATATGTGGACCTTCTAAAGTGTGGACCTCTGAACTTTTTTATGGAGACGAGCAAGGTAGTTGAAATCAGTGCCATTTTGGGAGGAAATAGGTGGCAAACCTTTCAATTGTGGCTTACAGGTGTTTCGCATGTCAGTGGTAACTAGCCTATGCTACTAGTTATATCCTTTAATGTAAGAATAAAATTGTGTGGCGATCCAAAGGAGCCCTTTATTTTTTCCTTAACTAGCAACCACTCTTGTCCTGAGGTATCCACATGCACATTTCTGTTTGCACTATTGTAGTTTTTGTTATCCTTTATGGCTCTAACTAGCGTCTGTTTAAATTTCAAGCAAATTATTCAGTAAAAATTCTGAGATCCAGAAGACCTAATAAGATGCTTTATTCGTCATTGAAATTTTAGCTTTGTCTAAATTCATTCAAGAGAGTGGAGAAGTGAAAAATCTCCTTTGGAGAAGAAAGAAGCAGATTTGGTTCTTGGCACAGATAGATTCTCACTGCTTAATTCTCTCTCTGAGAATTTTGATGGAACCATAACCTACTTGGCCAGATTTAAAGAATAATTTACCTTTTCAAGTATGCTTTTACTGTTAATAATAGACTCAGAATACCCTACCTCAAATACACTGCCTTAGTCTGTTTTATGTTGCTTTGACAAAGCACTGGAGACTGAGTGATTCATGAAGAAGATAATATTCTGGGGACTGGGGAGTCCAAGAGCATGCTGATATCAGCTTGGTATCTGCTTGGCATCTTGTGAGCACCTTCTTGTTGTATTAAACATTGTGGAAACATCGCATGACAAGGCAGAGTATGAATCAGCTCAGGTCTCCCTTCCTCTTCTTATTAGGTTACCTGTCATATCGTAGAGGCCATTGCTTGATGTCTTATTTAATCTTAATTGCGTCCCAATGATCCCTCCAAATACCATAAAAATATGAATTTGGGGATCTTTTCTCACGCATAAAATTTGTGGGATGTATTCAATTCCTGCCACACACCAAAGAGGAAAAAAAAGGCGCAGGGCATAGTTCCTGCTGCAAGATGATGACATATAATCCTATTTAGTCAACTTTCCTACTAATCATAAATACCAAGGTCATTTGAACAAATGAATTGTTTTTGTGTACTGAAACTCATTTAAATTTTCAGCCCTCCATAATTTCAAAATCAATAAAAACTTATTATTGTTCCTATTTCTACTGCTGAATAAATCACTAGGTTATTTTACCTCTTAATTCTTAAAGGTGTTATATAAAAATATTGATTTCAAAGTTTTTGTACTACTAAAAGGAGGTGTAATTTATACATACATGGCCCTTTGGCATGGTGCCTAAAGCAATGAGATTGTTTCTGCCAATAATGTATAAAACGCTTTAATTTTGAAAATCATTTATTGAAATAAAACCATCATACATACATGTGCACAGGTTGTAAGTTTAAAATGTGTTGAAGCTTTGGAAAGTGAGCACACCTGTATAATCAGTCTCCAGATTAAGAAATGGAATAGATCAGCATCACAGATGCTCGCCTTTTCTGCTCTCAGTCACTGTCATCTGAAAAAGTAGCCACTATCTGATTTACACCACTGGTAGTGTTTCCTGATATGGAACTTTATATAAATTGAATTCCACAGTAGGACAGTTTTTATGCCTGCTTTAAACAAACACACACACATATTCAGCATTACACTTATGCAAATCATCCATATTTTGGGAATTTAGTAATGATCTGTCCATTCTGTTTGCTATATCATTCATCTCTATCTAAATGCAATGCAGTATCTTTACCCATTTTTCAGTTAATGAACACTCATTTTCAGGTTTGAGCTACTGTCAGTAGTGTTGTTATGAATGTTCCTACACAAATCTTTTGCTGTACACAGGTATGAATGCAACATGTGAATTACTGGTCTTAGAGTATGCCTGTGTCCAGCTTTAGCTGATAATGCCAAGCTATTTATAAAGTGATGGTGTCATTTTGCACTCCTAGTGGTAGTATATTTTTGATTACTTCCTTGACCACTTCACCAGCACTTTTTCAGCCTTTTCCATTTTAGCCCTTCTGATGGGCATGTGTTAGTAATCTATGTGTGTTTTATTAATATGCTTTATTTCTCTGATGACTAATAATATGCATATTTTCATAAATGTAATGGCTATTTGAATATTCTTTTTCTGTGAGGAGCTGTCCAAATCTTCAGCTCATTTTTAAAAATAGCTGTTTATAAGGGATATTTTATATCTGAATTTGAGCCTCTAATGTCTATCACAAATATTTTCAATTCTTTATTTTTTTGGTTTCTTAATGGTTAATTTTTTTTTTTAATTTGACCCTGGGAATTGGTCACAGGGCCTTAGTCTTCCCCACCCCATTGTGTACTTTAGGTCAGGGTGTCATGAACATTTTACATGACCCAGACTGGGCTTGAACTTGCCATGTATCCCAGGCTGCCTCGGCTCTCCAAGTGATGGGATTACTGGTGTGCACCACCATGCTGACTACATAAATATTTCTTGAAATGGTGCCTGAACAAGAACAGAGATACTAGTCTCAAGTGGCTGCATATCTGAAAGAAAAAATGATAAGTTATGCAAATGACTAAGTGAACATTAACATGGATAAAAGTTTCCTAGACTAGATATAAGAAAATAGCTTCTAAGAATTCTTAGGAGTAGTGCATGGGTATCCATGCCAGTTATCATAGCACTCTGAAATACTGAAGGAGGAGGAGCTCAGCCTGCAGAACTTGGATAGCTCTTGTCTCAAAACAATAAGAACTGAGGATGTAACTCAGTGTTATGAGGTCAGTCTCTAGTACCACACAATGTACACACACACACACACACACACACACACACACACACACTCAGATTTTTAGGCAGATCTCTTCCACGTAAGAGATCAGGTAGATGTATCTGGAACCTGAAATTCCCCAGAAAAGAGCTCCTTGACTTAGTTTCAGTCACGTACAGTACTTATTCCTGGTCCAAGTAGCAATGACGGAGCATAGGACTATAGTAGCAGGTATTATTCTTGCTGATGTGATTCTTGTAAGTGAGCTTGCCCCTTCTCCCTCCCTCTCTTCCTTTCTTCTTTCTTCCCTCTTTTCATTTCTTGCTTTCATTTATGTTTTTGAGACAGTGTCTTGTGTAGCCTAGGTTGGCCTTGAACTCACAGTGACCTTCTTACCTTAGCCTTGGAGTGCTGGGATTACAGGCATTCACCAACACACCACACCTGGCATTGTTTTTTTTTTTTTTTTTTAAGATAAGGTCTTGTTATGTATTTTAGGCTGGTCTTGAACTCACACTGATGTCCCTGCATCAGCCTCTTGAATGCTAGGATTACAGGAGTGAGCGACTATTTCCTCTTTCCCTTCTTCAGCCACAAATATTGAAAGCACTGAAATACGGCATTGTGATAGACAGAAAAGCCTCAGTGATAAAAGAAGGAGCCCAAATTCTACTCACCACAGAGTTTTCAGTCTAGTGAAAGAGATTTTGATGTAAAGAAGGAAATCGCCTACATTCTGTAAGTGGAACCTACTCAGGAGTCACTGAGCGGTGTAAGGAGATAGGGAATGCTGGGGTGGAGGGTCTCAGTTTTAATCAGGTAGTCAAGAGGTGGCCTCTCTGGGAGTGACTGTGGAGCAGAGTTTAAGTGAGAGAAGGGAACGTCTCTTATGAATAGTTGAGGAAAGAAAGTTTGGTTTAGAAATGCTTGTTTGGGTTAATCTTGGCTTTCCTGAGGAGCCATTAGAGGGTTACGGGAGTAGGGGAATGGAGAATGGCAGAAGAGTGGAGGGAGATGAAGCTAGAAAGGTGGTTATTGCCTGTACTGTTTTCATGTTTTGGAGACAGGGTCTTATTACATTGTCCAGGCTGGTCTCAAACTCCTTGCATAGCCCAGGGTGTCCCTGAGCTCCATGAACTTCCTGCCTCAGCTTCCGGAGTAATGGGATTAGAGTTGTGTGCTGCCACACCCAGCTAATTACTTGTAATTACTGGGGACTATTCTGTGCTAAACTTTATAAAGTGTCACAACAATCTATATATTCACTGAGTTTTCTGGAAAATTGTGTATTATTTTGAGATTAGAAACTTATTTTCATTATTTGCGTAGTTGATCCAGTCTCCTTAAAACTTCCGTCACTCTCATCTTGTTCTTTATCTCACTCATTTTCTTAGAATATCAGAAATAATATTGTTCACACTGAACTTGATATTATTCTCTCTAAACATAAAATTAATTTTGAGCAAAACATGAAATCTGGTTTTAGTCCCATAGATGCTTATTCTAAACTGATAAAGCTCGAAAACTCCTAAAAACAGATCATTTAAAAATCACTGGCTTTTTAGAGTTTCCCTCATTCATTAAACATGCACATAATAAAAGAACATAGTTTGCTCCTCCCCCAGCCAGCAGCACACTGGGATCCAGGAGACACATGTTCTTGGCTCAGCTCCCATCACACACTACCTTCATGGTCTTGAGTGTCTCTCCGTCAGGTAAATTGATTAGTTGAATTTTGAGACTAAATTCCAGTAAGTGATTAAGAAAAGAAGTCTAAAATGACTTTGAAATGGTTAACTTACCATCTGCATTATCACACGCAGCACCAGCGATCATGTACATGGTAGACATTCAACTAATATTTTAATGCATTTATGAATTCAGTAATATTGTATCTTAAGAGTGTCGTTAAATGCCTCATTAAATAAGCTCTTGAAGGGGACCAGGAGATGGAGGCAAGGGAGAAGGGGATTAAAAAAAAAATTAAGATGTGCCCTGTATGTGCATGTACCAACAAATGTAATCACTACAATGAATGTAATCACTGTGTGCTGCAAACGTGTACAAATAAGCTATTGAGTAATCAGGACTTTCTCCTCCCTCTAGTGTTTGATGGATGAAGGAAGAACAGGATGGTGTGGTTAAATCAGCGAACAGTACTTAAGCCTTGAAACACACTGAGCTCAATATTAGGTACTGAAATTCCAGGAAAAAGTAGGAAGAATCTTTGCTTGCAGGTGTTTGTATTTATTTTGTGTTGGTTCATGGAAGGAAATCACGTATACATTCACTGATGGATTTTCTGTTCTTCCTATCGTCTATGAAATGTTAGAACTATTCAGAACCATTGGAATTATTGATTTGAGTTCAGATAAGTTGAATAAATAACCCTTTGAAAAATTGAAATTAGTTGTAAACATTTCTCTTCTTTCTTCTTAATTAAAGCCAAGTTCATAAAGCATGAAGATCAGTCAGCATTTCTGAAAGGGTATTGTGACCTGGCTCTTCAGTGGATTCATCTGGAGATACTTTAAATATCATCAATTCCTGGTCCCTGCCCTGAGAGATTCCAATTTGACTGGTTTGATATAAGCTTGAGCACCAGTCATTTGAAAAGGTCTCTGCTAAATTCTAGCATGGAACTAATGTTGAGCATCACTGTTTTAAAGATTTCATTATTCTATTTATTTTGAGCATTTCAGGGGCAACAAAATTCACACATACCCACACATAGGAAATTTCTTATTGCATTTGGTCTTTAATAACCAAGGGATGATAGCACTGCTTCTCACAGCTGTAGATGAATGTGTGTGATGTTTAAACATTAAAATTCTAAGGTTCCAGTCCCATCGCCTGAGTCAGTTAGGCCTCCCTTTCCATAACTCACAGGAATGTCATTTGTGTGGGAGAGTAATCCATGACCATAGTCATGTTGGTCTTCAGTGAGCTCCCTGAAAGTAGTACAACATTGTCTGTGCAGGGACTCAGAGATGTTTAGGGAGGGAAGTTCTCTATTTAAAATCAGATACTCGAAGTGAACTATGGACTCTTCAAGGAACGTTAAAGAAACCATTGCCAAATGCTATGAAAATACAGAGGTACTTTGTGGTTGGAGGAGAAAATGCAAAGACTTGATGCCTCTCTGGAAAGCAGTCAAATGAAATGAAAAGCAAGAGGGTGGTTCTTGATACTCCAGAAGAGATTTGGGAGTGCCTCCTACTTCTTCTCACTGTTTCTAAGATTGATGTCATGGCAGAGGAAGGGGAACATGAAAGCCTTCAGTACATTCAACTATCTTTCTTTTCTGGAAGTGAATCAGAACAGTTTCTACATAATGTAATTTTTCTTCCTTCAAAATTTAAAGAAAAAATTTTCACATCCTGAACTTTGAGCCTTCATCACGTGCTACTGCTTGCAATTATGTCTATTTCCTCATTTATTATTCAAAAAGCACCATGTGGCCCACAACACTGATTCATCCAGATGTTCTGCTCTTTCCAGGTGTTTTCCACTGGTCAGGAGATTGCCTGGTATGTGGTGCGTTAAGTAGGTGCTCATGAAATGTTGCTGGAGATGAACAATGAAGCAGTGCTCACTCTCATTCTAGCCATCTGCTTCTTCATTTGGCTCTGAGAAAATCATCAAAATGTCCTTCACTGTCCCTATTTATGGGTCTCTAAAGTTAAAGCAGTTCCAAAAGAAGGGAATTTCAGAATGTGGATCAAATATATATTGTAGGGTCTGGCCTATTACCTAAGTGGTTGACTGCTGATCAGCGAGTGATGGCAGATGATTGACTT
>RJWM01016347.1:0-45363 GCA_004363535.1 Dasyprocta punctata | reverse complement strand
TCTCTCTCTCTCTCTCTCTCTCTCTCTCTCTCTCTCTCTCTCTCTCTCTCTCCCCCTCTCTCCCTCTCTCCCTCTCTCCCTCTCTCCCTCTCTCTCTCTCTGTCACACACACACACGTTTTATTTTTTATGTTTTGGACACAGGGCCTCACTAGGTATCTAAATTGCCCAGCCTAAGCTTAAATTTGCAATCCTCCTGCTTCAGCTTCTGAAAGTACAGGGGTGTACCATCAGGCCTGGCTTTACATGGAATTTGCCTGAAGTTGCTAAGTATATTTTTTCCTTTTAACCCCTAAGATTTTCCACTGGCATACTGGATAAATTATTTGTTAGTTTGTAAAAGGGTTAAAAAAAACCGAGTACCCTCTAAAGTCCCATGCCTCTTTTGTCTCATCCCTTACAACATACTTTTTCTAGATATCAAGTTATAAATACATTCATATATTACAATGCTATTTTAAAGGAAAATATGACCAGTATAAAAATTTATGCTCAGATAAATTATATTTCTGCTTTAGCATGTACTTACCATTCCTTGAAATTCAGCCTACTCCCATAATTAATGCTGAAATTTACGTCTCTGAACTCATCATAGCTAGGAACTGTTTTTACTGTAGAATCTCAAGTCAAAATCTCCTTTCCTAATCATGAACACTTGTTCTGCCATTTCCTATTCTACCATTCTTGTTGATCACTGTCATGTTTCAAGCTTTATCAATTCTTAGGTTTTCCATTCCTCTTTCCTTTCCTGTATTTTCCTTTTATACTGGCTTGCTGTGGCTGCTATATTGACGACTCACAAATCAAGTGATTTAGAACAACAGAAATATATTGTCTCATAGGTATAGAAGCTGGAAGGCTGAGACCAAGGTGCTGGCAGGGTTGTGCTCCATCTGAAGACACCTGGGAAGGATGTTTTCCAGGCTTGTCCTCTAGATTTCAGTATTTCCTTGGCTTATGAAAGGCACAGTCTGTATGGCATTCTCCCTGTATGCGTATGTCTGCATTTCTCCTGCTTCTAAGGACACTGGCTCCGTTCATTTATGGGTCTGCTTTACTCCAGAATCAACTCTCATCTACTTACCCTGAATTAACTGTGTTTCCAAACAAGGTTGTATTCTGAGATATTGTGGACTAGGACTTCAGTGTAAGAATTTGGAGGGTTGGAACATTTCACAATCTGATCTGTAACACCTTATCTAGTCAGCATCCATTTTCTCCTGTCTCATGGATTCTGTGTTACCTCTTATTTTACTCTCCTTTATATTCCATTATATGGATTGCTTAAGTTGAATATTATTGCTCTAGAACTGATATGTGCTATTGGAGAAAATTGCATACTCATAGTAATTAAATATTCATTCAGAATACATCCCCTCTGAACTCAACTGAGTCTGAAATTTGCAAGTATCTCATTTTACTACCTGCTAGCTGTGATTATAGCATATATTTTTTCTGCCTTTGTTTGTCTATAAATGTTATTGCTTTTATTCTCAGCATCCCCTTCTTTTAATAATTAAGTGAATGGTGGAAGATATCAATATGAATAATCTGAACTTTTCTTCCACAACCCTGCCCAACAATATTCTTTTTTCAATGTCTTCTCTTTTACCTCTTTCATCACTCCCCTTCTACTGGCCCCAGTGTTTCAGCAAAATTTTCTTTTATTAATACAAAAGTGTTGTTTTCTTTGAAGGTTTCCTTCTCTGTGCCTCATTCTGCTTCTCCAAATATGATAAACAGCAGCAACAATAATCTGCCATTCTGTTGGCTCTTTACTGTCTCAGAAATAAGGATTAAATCCAAATTAGTGCCTTTAATCTTTCCCCAAGCTAGTTATTCAGATCCATATCCTCTCAAGTAAACCTTTCACTGCTATAATATTATTATGTTAGACTGATTATGGACTGATTGTGATTCTGCACCTTTCTGCATCTTTATTTTGGTTGCATTGTTGTTCTTTGTCTTCTTTTATCTGTTCTTTGTTTGCTTCTTCAACTATTCTGTTTTTCTTGCCATATTCAAACCCTATGAGTTAATTTTCAATAGTCACATTCTCTTTAATGGTGATTATTTACCTTTTTAGGAAATTCATAACTTGTCACAATAAACTGTTAATACATGTAATACAGAGTAAATAGTTTGTTAAATTCTTATGTTTTGTATACAGTACTTGACTTTACAAACTTTCAGTATTTGACTTTAAGAACGTTTTTTTAAGACCCGGTGCCGTGTCTTGCATATCTTTGTAATTGCCATACAAACCATTTAATATCTGTGAATTGAATGAAAACTGATATACTAATGTAGAATAGGAAAAATGATGTTCTGATATATCTTATTCATTCTCTATTCATTTTTTCATTCATGGTTTTTTCCATCTAAAGTATTTATCAAGATACTATGTGTTTGACATCAGGTACTAAATAGATATAAAATTTGGAACATATCCTATAATTTAATTCTATAAATAATCTCTTTATGGCACCATTTGTATAGTGTTGACTTTATATTTTAAGTTTAAAAGATGGAAATCTATTTTAGAGAATAAATCAGAAATTCTTGCTGGTGTTTACATGTGGTACATTAAGAGCTATGGTTCAGGACCTTGGTTGTAGTGTAGTTTTATTCATGTCAGTGGTCAGACATACAGGCAAGTGGTCCTATGTCATTGCCCAAGAAAGAAAACTGTAAGAGAAAAGAGAATGTGATAAAGTTTTATTACTAAACTCATAATAGCTGCCATAGGAGAATACAACATCTGTAGAGTCTTAATAACCTGGTTTTAATTTAAAAAATTTCCAATTGTATTGTTCATGCTTTACTGTCTTAGTTTACAAGGTTTTACAAATAGATAAGATTCTTCCTTTTGATGTGTGCACATTTTATTTTCTTAAACCTAGGGGATTACTTCTAGAATTTACTAAAATTACTGTATGTTGAATAATTAGTTATTTTTGCCATTAACTAGTTGTAGGAACTGTCATTGTCAACCCTGTTAAGTGACAAGTCTGAAGTGCACATATATTTGGGCTAGTTGTATATTTTTCACAAAAACATTATCTTATAAAAATAGTATACTTTAAAAAGCAATGTGTGGCTTAGTATCCAGTGACATATTGAGAGAATTAGCCAGGTGTCATCTTTTCACTTAAGAAGCACTCATATGATTAAATTTCTGTGCTAAAAATTCATCCTTTAAAGTTATCCTTTAGCAGAATGATTAATTTTTTTATAGCTGTCAGTTTGATTGACAAGTAGCACACATCAAGCGTGTTTCTATTCTTGTAATTCAGGGACACCTTGAAAAGATTTCCCAAGAGAAAAGAAAGAAATACATGGAAGAGAGAAAAAAAAACCCCTACATTTCTGATTAAGAACTTACTTGAGAATAAAATATAAAAATTTTTCCATATTCATTATTGTGCTAAACGCACTACACTGGGAAAATGCCTTGGTTGTGTAGTAACCAGTACAAATGATATGTTACATTGTTATTTAGCATTCATTTTTTAATAGCAGAATATATTTATTGAGAGAAATAAAGCTTCTGTCCAAGAGAGAGACAGAAAAGGTCCTGAGTGGGCTGCCGAGGACCCTACCTTTTCTAGAGATTTTTATAGTGCAAAACTACAAGGGGAGGTGGGCCCAAGGTGGGGAAAAATGGGAAATTGCAAGGTGGGCATGAGGTAGGACACAACTATCATCAACCAATAAGATTGCAAGTGTAAAACTGATTAAATCAGGGACAAGCAAGGAAGCCAGTCACACAGCAACCAGGTATGAATACAGAACAAGGGCTTTTTCTGTAGGGGTTTGGGTTAGTGGTTCCTTCTGGATTACTCAAGATGATGGATACCTATTTAGAATATCAGTCTCTGATCTTTATCCTTGGGAAGTATGTGGGTGTATTTGTTTTATCTTTCATCTTGAGATCTGGCCCACAGTGGGAGGTGTCTGTCTCCCCAGCAGTTGCAAGGTATCTGGTCTTCTGTACTGACTCCTTTGAAGGTCTATCCTTATCTGATTGCCTATAATATTTTTATCTAACTTAGTTGCCTAGACCATTCCCCTCTTTGAAGAAGTAACCCAAAATGCCATGAAGGAGTAATGGACAATGACTGATCTGTCTTCTTCAGGCTGAAGAGGGTCATAGTTGTTGACTGGCAATCAGAGATATTCTACAGTGGGTCTATCTAAAGGCCCTTGGTAGATGCTAGCCATTTTTATCTTGGGTAGGTTTATGGCTTTAAGTCTGGCCAAGAAACAATTAGGTATGCCTGGGCCAAATAATAGAATCAACAGGATAATTATGAGTACAATCAACAAAGATTGCCACCAACGGGAGCTAGTAATGGCTTCTCAGAGGAGGATAAGATTAAGGTCCAGGGAATTTTAGAGTCTGACATGTTATTGGTTTGTCATCTAATATCTTGAACAGCTATTAAGATATCAGCAGTAGGATCAGGAATGTACACAAAGCATTCAGTTTTTACAGTTGCACAAGTACCTACTCTGCTGCTGTTAGAATGTCTAATGCCATCTGATTTTGGAGGATGGCCTGTCTCATTAATTTAATTTTTATTTAAGAGAGAGGTACCAGCTGTGTTGTCATTTAAGACCTGTTGAGTATAGTTTGTTAAGGTCTTATACGTGTCATGCAACCTTTTTCCTGGACACGATCTGATGGATCCCAGTAAAAGGAATCTAGCGTATTTGTTATTGGTTTTATCTATATGCTTACTTGAGGTTTAGCATTCATTATGTAAGATAATATTAATCTGGTTCTCATATGTCATCAAAAATTTAGAGATAATGATAACTAAAGCTACAAAGACTTATGACAAAATGTCGTACTCCATCAAAAAAGGGGCCTAAGAACCAGTGGGTTATAAATTGCTATCCCTTAAAAACAGTTTCTAAACTTACCAGTCAGCTCTAATGGTCATACTTTGATCATACGTGCTCTAATTTCTCTGAAAATTTATCATTCGTTTATAGTGATATATAATTCATTTCATTTATATAGTGTAATTCTGTATTTTTATTAAATCTGAATTGACACTATAGTGTGTAATTACAGCAAGATTTATCTTTGAATCTTTAGCTTTGTTATAATTTATAAGAGATTCAATACTTTGTTATTAGTGGTAAATTTAATATTAAATGTTTATATGATTGTTATGAGTGATACATTGTGTCAACTTGAGAAGTTTAACTGAGAGACTCAGCTGGAAGACAGGATCCTTAGTTTGTAAATATCCTCATCCTGTGCAAGAGGAGGGCACAGAGATTTTGTGAGTGCTACACCTGCCCTGAAGGGGAGTGGTGGCCTGTGTACAATATAAAAGAGGAGAAGAGGCTTTCTTTCCCCCTTTTTTGCTCTGACTGCTGCCTTGAAGTGTTGCCCCAGTGCCATGCGAGCCTGCCTTACAGTCAGCTGATTATGGACTGAAGCCTCCAAAAACTGTAGGCTAAATAAACCTTTCGTTGCTTCATTTTGGACGTCAGGTATTTTGTTTCACTAGTGAGAGAAAAGTAACCAAGACAATGATACTCTGGTATGAGTTCTCAAGAGCCTAAAGTGAGGTCTTGAGTCTAGAAAGTTTAAAAGCATTAGGAGTAAGAATGAGGAGTGAGACGGAGAAAGAAGAAAGAACAACATCTTTTGACATTTCCAAGGTCATTGTCTTTTACTTTTCTTGTTGCTGAAGCAAAATACCCAATACCCAAAGTTAAGGGGGTAAAGTTTATTGGGCTCACAGTTCATAGAGGTTTTAGTCCACAGTTTGTTGGGTCTAGGGCAGGTGGTATGGCAGAGGGGCATCACAGAGGGGAAACAGTCCATGGCAGAGCAGGGCAGCCAGAAGGTAACAAGTAGCAAGTCAAAGTGACCTCAGCAGCTTCTTTCTGTACATTTTATATTCTATTTAGGCTACCAGGCTTAGGGCAGGCATCAAACCAATCAGTGGATTGATTTAGTAATTACACACCCTTAATCCCAGCCTCGCACACTCTAGATCCAGCCACCTCTGAAAAATTCCCACTTGTGACTGCATAAGACTTTGTAGGGGCCATCTAGACACAAGACATAACAGTCATGCATTTGTGATTAATGTGGACTTGATTCTGCTGGGTGAGGGTGTGCTCCTCTGAGGAAGCATAGAGATCTCTTAAATTATCTTTCTAGGAAAGAGAAGAAAGACCATGTGTCATTACCTGTGTCCTAAATTAATTAATGCCCCAAGGACATTAACTCTCATGTCCAGGTTGTGGTAATTTACCACAGTAAGCTTTGCAGCATGAGAAGCATCAAGTAAAAGTGAAAAGACATGGATTATATCAAGGCTGTTGTGAATAATTCTACAGTGAACATGGGAGTACAACTATCTCTTCAACATACTGATTTTACTTCTTTTGGGTACATACTTAGTAATGAGACAGAGGGAGCATATTGTAGTTCTATTTTCAGATTTTTGAGGAACTGCCATATTTTTTCTTAAAATGGTTGCACTGATATATAATACTACCAACAGTATATTAATATCCCCTTTTCTCTACATTCTCACCAAGCCTTATTATGGTTTAATTTGAATCTGATGATTAGAGATGTTAAACATTTTTCATGTCTGTTGGCCATTTGTATGTCTTTCTTTGAGATATGTCTGATTGGCCTATTTTGATTTGGTTTCTTATTTTCTTGTTAGTTTTTTGTGAGTTGCTTGTATATTTGGCTATTAATCCAATTAATGATTTGCAAGTGTTTTCTTCCAGTCTCTGGGTTGTGTGTTCACTCTGTTACTTTTGCTGTGAAGGTTTTTAATTTGATGCAGTATAAAATTTATTTGTGCATTTGTTCTCTTTACTTTGGAATCCTATCCAAGATATTACATCCTATACCAACATCATAGCTCTTCCTCCTATGTTTTCTTATAGTAGTTTTATAGCTTCAGTTCTTATATATAAGTTGTTAATATATTTTTAGTGGATTCTTATAGAAAGGGTGAAAGTAAAGAAACATTTCCATTCTTCTGCATTGGTTATCGAGTTTTCCCACTACGATTTGTTAAAGAGACTGTTCTTTCCACCTTAATGTGATCTTGGCATCTTCTCAAATATCCAAAATACAGAAGCAGCTAAGTATCCGAAATCAGATGAGTGGGTTAAAATAATGTGCTACATAAACACAATGGGATACTATTCACCTTTTAAAAAATCAGAACATGTGGTCATTTACAACAACATGCATAAACCTTTAAGACATTTTGTTAAGTAAAGAAAGCCAGGCATGGAGAAGCCATTAATATATGATCTCACTTTTATATGGAATCCAAAAAAGTATAACACTAAGAGGTGAAGAGTAGCATGGTAGTCACCAGAGGCCAGTAATTGGACATGGACAGGGAAGAGACATATGGCAAATGGATATATAATTTTGTTAGTTAGATGAGTAAGATCTGGTTTTGTATTGCATGGCATGATACTATAGTTAAAAATAGTACATTTTATATTTCAAAATAGTCACCAGAAAAGAATTTAAATTTTCCCACCACAAAAAACCCAAATATTTGAGGAAATGGTTATACTAATAATCCTGATTTGATCATTCCAAAATGTGTATATGTATTGAAATATCACTTTGTATCTCATAATATACTCAGTATAGTTACTATTTGTCAATAAAAGTGAAACCTAAAAGCAATATGTGACTGAGGCAAGAAGTCCTAATTGGAAAGTAAGTCTAAGAGCTTCTAGAATTATCCAACGCCTGTGAATCAACTCAGAGGCAATCCTGGGGACTGTGAAGTAGGATAACAGAGGCTACATTAAACATAAGGCATGCAATGTGACAAATTCTACAAAATAAATAAAAATTTGATACCGAAGTCACCTAAAATAATAGATTTTAAGTATTTCGATTTTGTGAAAACAGTAAAAAAAGAAATGATACATGATTCTATTGGTTATACAGTGATAAAAAAGTATGAAATAACCTTACTATGAGCAATGCAATTTGATATTTCCTATTCCATGATATGCTGTGTTGTTCCATTCCATTCTGTTCTGTTCTGTTCTATTTAATTACAGAACACTATTCATAACTCCCTAAAGTAATTTTAGAACCCTTGGTTTGGAAAACACTGGCTGAAAGATAATTAAATTAATTTACCTAAGAAAGTAGATGATAATATATTAATTGAAATCATGTGACCTGGAGCCATCTACAGTGAAATTTTAAGAAATAAAGGTCATACTATCAATGTCAGTTTAAAAAAAAAGAAGAGTATAGTGAATTCTTAAGAAATTAGAAGTTAGGGTTACCTGAGTTCATGTTCCATGAATCTGAATTTTAACTGTCAATGTTTCATGATCTATAAAGGGATAAAGAACATCTAGCTCCCTAAGAGAACGAACAGAGTGGAAACACAGAAGGGGTTGCATAATGAAGTGCTTTTCACCTCGGCAGCTGTGTTTCCTCCTGCTCCAGTGTGAGTGTATGCAGTGAGAAGAACAAATATAAGCATCTTGCACAACCACATGAAACTCCCTGTGCGTCTCTCTATAGGTAGAACTGGCTAGTGCGATATCCTAAATCCTTTTGAATTTTATGTTTGTTTCAGGTTTGTTGTTTTGACAGTTGTCATTTTAAAACTTCTTTGCTCTTTTATAGGGAAAGAGCTTTTAGTCTTCTAAGAGCAGAACCCTATTATCATAATCACCTTTTAGAAAAGAGAAAATTACCTGTAATTTTTAGGCTCTGAAGGTGTATCATAATAATTCAACCGCCCACTTTACCCTCAAAATCAAATCATTTTTGTAAAGGAACTATTTTATTCTTTTCTATCTCTTTATTTTCTTTGGAGGAAGTGGGAACTCAAGAATTTGGGAAATCCCACCAAGCTTCTGTGAGCTTTGGCTGCTCTTCCTAATGTCAGCTATTGTGTTTGAAGATACCACTCCCAGGGGATCTGCAGGGATTGCTGTTGTGATGCATGTCTCATAGAAGGCACTGTTAAGGGGCACATGAACAGATTAAGAGACAGCAGCCCTCACATCAGCTGCAACTTTCCACAAGGCCCTTCCCTGTCAGGAACTCTGCCTTTGCCCCCACTCCTAACCCCAGCCCAGCATTCCTGCAAACCTGTCTCCAGGGGAAGATAGCACACGTGTACACACAAGTATAAATCCATAGGTTTCCTTTCCATATCAAATTCTTATAAAATCCAAATTATAATTACCTTTAAATTATTGGAGAAAAAAAAGAAATGGATGGGGGAAAAAGTGTAAAAACTCAGGAAGTCTTGTATCTTTTTGCTGTCTGCTGCTGGACATTGTGCAGGTGCATTCACAGTTGTTCCTAGTAGACACTCTTACTACTACTCTGTAGGCTCTTGTTGCTTTCTTCCCATTAAAAGGGGTTTTCTAGTATAGCAATCCTGCAATGGACATCTTATCTTGTTAATGAATTTCTAGTGAAATGGCTGGTAATGATGTAACTTTGGAAATTGTTGCCTACTACATGAAGATTTACAAAGCACTTTGGATTTTAAGGTTTCCAAAACTTCTCAAGGTTAAGGAGTTTAACTTTTTAACCCAGTATTTCCCACATTTATTGTTTCATAAAATATCATTTCTTCCTTGAAAGACTGTGGCTTTCACAATTCAGTGTGGAAAGAAAAATTTCGTCGAGCATTTTATTGTTTCTTCCTGGATATGTGATATCTCTTTTGCAATACATTAACACTCTGTTCCTTTGGAAAATTCTCTCATTCCTTGAAACAACAGACCTTGATCTGTCACATAATTCTGTATTATATAAACTGGTGTATACTGAAGTTACACTGGCTAGTAAACATATTTACTAGGCTGACTAGTGTAGAACCTCAATAGAATTTAAGAAACACCTGAAGAACTCTGAATGATATCGAAATGCAACATTTCAGTGACTATGAGAGGCCCAAGTTGCAAATATAGTTTACTCTAAGAGTAGTTATCGCTTCATATTAGGACAGTCATTACACAGAGTTAGTCATGATTGCCTGTCTGTGTAGATTAGTTAGTACTTAATAAGAAATTATTTCTTAGCTCCTGTTACTATGGAATAAATAATGATTAATGTTTATACTGTCATAAAAAGTATTTGATATTAATCTCAATCTGATATGTAGCAACAGATGGTAATTGAAATTAATATATGACATGACTTTTTGTTTAGAAATGGAATGCAATTTAATGAGGAATATGATGCATAGTATTTTAATAAAATTACTAATAGCACTGCTTTTTAAGAAAGTGAAACTCTATTCGACAAATACTTAACAATTATTTTTTTTAAAGAGAGAGGTGTGTTTGCTTGTACACATGCCACTGTACATTCTCCAAGAATCATTAAAGTTTAGAAAGACACTTGCAAATACACGTCATGAAATAAAAATACACGAGGTAAACACATAGTCTAAATATAGTAATCTAATAACTGCTAGTTATATTTTCTGTGAACTATTTAGAAATGGTAGATCTGTGCCAAGTAATTGGAGGCTCCTTTCCTTTTTATATTCTCTGTTAACTCATGATGAAGTTAATTTACTTTTTTCTCTCTTAAATCTACTGATTTTTAATAGTTAACACTTTTATAGCATTTAAAAATTTTGCACAAAGCAGTATATACTCTGAAGCTTAAAAAAAATGTTTGGTTAGATGGTCATTTAGGAACTGTAGTTCTTAGGCCTATCTCAGTTTAAGGACAAAGAGAAGTCAGTCATTACCCATTTTGGCATTAAAGTCCATAAAAATATAATTTTCAGTGCAATTTTTTTTTTGGTACTGGGGATCAAACTCGCAACCTCACACCTGCTAGGCAGGTGCTTATGACAGTGAGCTAAATCCATGGCCCCTAAAATATAATTTTCAATTAAGCATATACTTAGCTAATTTTACATGGACAATAAAATTAATTTTGCCTCCATTCTATCTCATCATTCTGTTGATGGAAAATTACTATTTTCAGAGTTTAAGAAAGTCTTTGCAAGCTCTGTTTTCCCTCGGGGACTCAGGTTCTATATTGCTTTTCAAGCAGCCACATAAAGAAGCTCATTGTAAGATATGACAGGGAAATCTTCCTGCTCATTACTTTTCACAACCAAATCTCCTAAAATGTCTAGGAAAACATGAAGTTAAAAGGATAGAGATGGAAAAAACTTGGATAAGACAAAGTTAAATTTTTTCAAGAAGGCAATCATTGTGATAATTCATAAAACACACTCATTTTGATGGGCACACAGAAAGATATTTCCTATAGTGGAATTTTCAAAAGGCTTTCATATGTTTCTCAACTTCCTTGATTTTGGTGTCCTTTTCAATTCTGAGTGGCAGCAAACTGTATTTCCTTTTCTTAATGCAGTAATAGATGGCACATAGGTATACTCATAATTTAGTAACGATGTATACAGTATATAGAGAGTCATCTTGTTAGTCCATTTCTGACCCAGTGTCTCAATTGGAACATGATTCATCTAAGACTGGGTGGATTCTTAAACTAGGAACTTGCAAAAAAAGAGAGGTAAGGTTTTAGTTTTCTGAATAATGCATTAAACTCTGGAATTTTGTATCCAACTCTGGGCATATTCATTGCTTTAACTCGTTCAGATGAACATTTACTGAGTACTGTTTATGTGTGAAATGCTATCTCAGGATTTACATTCTCTGACTAGGGCCCTGGCATGTGCTACATTATGCAAATAATTAAAGATTTTTTAATTAACTGTTTTCCCTGACTTTGAGAAGAGAAATACATACATAAGACACATAATAATCCAGAAAAATTGTTATAGTGTGCATAGCATATAAAACATAAAAGAATACCCAAATTAAGAATGTAGCTATGAAAAACACCACTCCAGTTTTACACAGGGTAGATGGAGAACGATCCAGCAACATGAATTCAGACAGGTGGTTGGCAGAAACCATACAGTGGGAGGTTTTGTGGTCAGGCTAAATAGCTTAGGTAGTGCTGTGGATTCTGAATTTGAAGGGCTGTGCTTTGCAACAGAAATGTCAATTAGAAAATGCTTGAACTGAGGCAATATAAACAAGAAGAAGATGAAAAAGAGATAGAGAAGGATTTAAAAACCTATATGAATCTAAATTGAAGAACTTATCATTTGATTAGATGGGATACATGAAGAAATAAAATGGCACTTCTAGGATCCTAACTCTGGGGCACCAATTTAGCAGTGTGATACTATGAAGTTACCAGGAGCTATTGCAGATCAAAAGGATATATTTATACTTCTATTTACTTTTCCTTATTACTAAAATCTAACTCTTAGATTGACAAATATCAAACAAAACCAAAATTGGATCTTCACGAAGCGTATTTCTGAAGTTCAGATATCTTACACACACAAATATAAATATTGTATGATTTTTTTATATGAGAAACCTTAAATATAAATAAATTGTAGAAAAATAACAGAATAAGAAACAAGCAAATAGGTATTTTGCATGAAGGAAAGGGATCAGGAGATGGAGGGAGGAAGAGTAAAGGGATGAAAAGCAATGAGATGCCCAGCTCTGCAATATGAATGTAATCATTACGTAGCACAAACGTGTACAAATAAAATAAAATAACCACTAAAATGTAAAGGAAATCTTAAAAATTGTTACCTATTTAAAATTTATCCACTTGAAATTCTGCATGCCTCCTTTTATCCCACTTAGTATTTAACTTTGTGTGCTTACTTTTTTTTCCACTTATGATTTGATTTTGCTGAGTCTATTTTAATAGCAACATGAACTGTGGTAAAATAATTTAAATGACAATTCAGTTTAAAGATGGTAATTGCTAGGTAAGCAATACTAAGTAGGTGTAGTAGGGTCATTTCTTTTTAACGAACGATAAATCTATTAGTGTGAAAGAAAAAATGAGCAGCCTTTTTACACATTTAAATGTCATAACTTCCTTCTGTTTTATCTAGCTATATGAATTAAGTACAAATGAACCATAGTCAAAATCATGAAGCAATTATCTAGCTGAAGAGCTAAAAGAATTCAGTGCACTTGATTGTGAGACTTTATTTAATGGTAAAATCTATCAGGTTCATAGTAATTGCTCATATCTAAAAAATGAAGAAGGGTTATACTTATCTGTCCTCTTTTCATTATCATCATTGTGAATGTTTTTTCTAAATTTCTTGATGTGTGAGGTAAAATAATCATCCTTTCATTAAAAGTAGTACATTAATTTCTTCCAAAATAATTTTGATGTGGTATTAAAACGTGTCACATTTTACTGTTCTATTTTCAGTAATCTTGGTTTCTACTAAAACACCAAAGCCAATTCTCCAAAGCTCCATTTCTGCAATTATTTTGTATTTTTTTTCTTCTCTCATGATACTCAGTGCTATCTTGCCTTGCTGACCTATCTATTGCATAACTTTTTCATACAATGAGAATGTGAGATATCCAGCCCAAATATGAGCATTGGTGTTCAGTGTTGCTGCTCAATACTCCCTGATCATGTGTGCTATTAGGCACTCATGTATGACTAGTCTGAATCAAAGATGTGCTGTAGATGAATAATATACACCAGATTTCAAAAAATTCTAAAAAAATAATATTAAAAATGCCACTATTGATTTTTAATGTTATCACACTTTGAAGTGATAGTATTTAGGATGTATTAGGTTAAAAATGTTATTAAATTGATTTTAACTGTCATTTTTAAAAATATGAATACTACAAATTTTAAGTTACATATATGGCTTGCATCTGCAATTTGTATTGTCTTCCCATCAGTCAACACTTCAAGAAGGAACACTAAATATTAGAAGAAGCATGTTCTCTGCTATGAGGTCATTCAACTACACATGAAAGTAACTTTATTCACTTAGACATGAAAGGAATATCATAAGTGATAATACCCTCAGTGGGGTATAAAAGGAAGAATGAGTAATTATTTCCATGAGCATGTGAGAAAATATCCACAGAAGAAGTTTCCTCAAATATTATTCAGTCATATCACTGCCCTGTGGCAAGGTATGGGAAATAAAAATTGTTTAAGAAAATGTTTCAAGCTCCCCAGCAATTCCACTAAACTGCATCTGATCCCATTCCCACGACTATTTCTAGGGAGGAAGTCACCTGTTGAAAAGAATGTGTAAGAGTGCTACTTTAGGACCTACCAGACAGGTGCTGCTTCAGTTATGCCTGTGGGAAACTTTGAAAGCTAAACTTCAGTGTGGCTACAGTGAGGAAGTGTCACTCAGATAACAGCCCTGAGTAACTCAAGGAAGGAATGAAAAGACAATTATCATATTTCTAATACCATATCTCCTGAAGACTGAAATATTTTATTGCTTGTTCAAATGTATTTGATGAAGAAAATGCAGCAAACAAAAGGAAAGAAGAAACAAAAGAAGGAAGGAAGGGAGGGAAGGATAAAAATCTGTTTCTACAACAGATGTTTTATGGACAATAAGAAACTCAAAAGGAGAGTAAGAGAGAATTGCGGGTTATTGCTGAGGCAGTGCTGTGTCTTACTAGAGTTTGAATTTAGGACCTGGTGTGTACTATCTGCAAATAGTATAGTAAAGCACTCATAAAAGTATCGTAAGAATTAAAATATTGTAAAACATAGTATTCGCTACTTTGAAAGTGTTCAGGAAATGCTAGATATTATGTATGACTATGCTCACTTATTTCAGTATTCTCAGTTAGACCAATATTAGTTAGTTAATATTAAATATAATTTATTTCAATTCCAAGAACAGCAACAGAAAGAAACAAACAAGCAGGACAAGAAATTAAGAGAGGGGAAAGTAGGGACCCAAGAGCAGAAGGATAACATGACAAAGATAAGCCAATACATATCAGTTATAACCATTATTGTAAATGGCCTCAAATTACCAATCAAAAGAAACAGGCTGTCAGAGTGGATCAAGAAACAAAACCCAACAACATGCTATATACAAGAAACACATTTAACTCAATAGGAAATTCATAGACTGAAACTCAAAGGATGGAAAACAATACTCCATGTGATAGGAACCCCCAAAAAAGCAGGGTTAGCTATTCTATTTGCAGATAATGTGAACTTCAAACTGAGAATGATCAAAAGAGATGAAGAAGGTCACTACATAATTGTTAGGGGAAAATGTCAAGAGGAAGAGATAACAATCATGAATATATATGCACCAATTATGGAGCACCCAACTATGTAAGACAAACATTAATAATCATAAAAAATCAAATAAGCAATAATACAATTTTAACAGGGGACCTTAAATTCCCACTGACAAAAGGAGACAGATCAACTAAACAAAGGTCAGCAAAGAAATAACTGAATCAAACTTGTGAACAAATGGACTTAGTAGACATGTACAGAGTGTTCCACCCAACAACATCAGAATACACATTCTACTCAACTGTACATGGGACATTCTCTTAGAGAGACCATATACTAACCCATAGAGTGTGCTTAAGTAAATGCAAAGGAATTGAAATTATCCCATACATATTTTCTGACCATAGTGCACTGAAATTTGAAATTAATAACCAAAGAAACCACAAAAGCTCCATAAACATATGGAAATTAAATAACATCCTCCTGAACAACCAATGGGTCACAGAGGAAATTATGAAAGAAATTAAACAATATATACAATCAAATGAAAGTGCAGGTACAACTTACCAGACTTATGAATGCAGTCCTCAGAGGGAAATTTATAGTGGTGAATTCTCATATCAGGAAAACAGAAGGAGCACAAATAAACAACCTAATGCTGCACCTCAAACTTCTAGAGAAAGAACAGGTCAAACCCAAAGCCCAAAGAGAGAGGTAACTATAAAGATTGGAGCAGAAATTAACACAATTGAGACTAAGAAAACAATACAAAGAATTAATGAATTGAAAAGTTGATTCTTTGAAAAAATAAATAAAATCAATAAACCCCTAGCCAACCTTATCAAAAAGAAAAAAAAAAGAAAAGAAAAGAAAAAAGAAAACTCAAATTCATGCAATAGGAAATGAAAAGGGTGAAATCACTACAGATCCTGCAGAAATACAGAGGATCATCAATACCTACTTTGAAAATCTTTACTCTCATAGGATCAAAAACAGTAAAAATGAACAGAAACCTAGACATATATGAATTTCCAAAGTTGAATCAAGAAGATATGAAACTTCTTAAAAACTCAATATAAGTTAATGAAATTGAAAATATAGTTAAAAACTTACCAACAAGAAAGACTAGGTCCTGATGGATTCACAGCTGAATTTTACAAGAAATTTAGAGATGATTTAATATCAATACTCCTCAAACTCTTTAATGAAATTGAAAGGGAAGCAATTGTCACTAATTCATTCTCAGAGGCAAATATCACCCTCATTCCAAAACCAGAGGAAGGCCAAACCAAAAAAGAAAATTACATGCCAATCTCTCTAATGAACATAAATGCAAAAATCCTCAATAAAAAACTAGCAAATAGAGTGTAACAAATCATCAAGAAGATTATACACCACTACTAAGTGGGATTTATCCCAGGAATGCAGGAATGGTTAAACATATGCAAATTAACAAATGTAATACACCATATCAACAGAACCAAGGACAAGAATCACATGATCATCTCAATAGATACAGAAAAAGCTTTTGATAAAGTCCAACTCTCATTTGTGGAAAATAACTAGCGAAAAATCAGAATAGATGGTCTTTACTTCAATTTGATAAAAGTCATCTATGACAAACCAACAGCCAAAATAATACTAAATGGTCAAAAACTGAAAGCTTTCACTCCAAAATCAGGAACAAGACAAGGTTGCCCACTATCACCACTCCTATTCAAGATAGTTCTGGAAACATTAGCCAGAGCAATTAGACAAGAGAGTTATATAAAAGAAATAAAGATTGGAAGAGAAGTTAAATTATCATTATTTACAGATGACATGATACTCCACATAGAAGACCCCAAAAACTTCACCAATAGGCTTCTAGACATAATTAGCAGTTTCAGTAGTGTATTTGAATACAAAGATAACATTCAAAAATATACAGTATTCCTGTACACAAACAACAAACTCACTGAGAGAGAAATTAGGAAAGCTACACACTTCACAATAACATTAAAAAAAATGAAATACTTAGTAATCAATCTAACAAAAGAAGTAAAAGATTTATACATTGAAAATTACAGTACTCTGAAAAAAGAAATTGAAGAGGAATTCAGAAAATGGAAAGATATTCTTTGCTCACAGATAGGAAAAAACAACATTGTGAAAATGGCCATACTCCCAAAACTGTTTTACAAATTTAATGCAATCCGGATCAAAATACCATTAGCATACCTCACAGATCTAGCGAAAACATTCCTAAAATTCATGTGGAACCATAAGAGACCTAGAATAACAAAGGCAATCCTGGGTAACAAAGACAAGGCAGGAAACAACACTTAAAATTATACTACAAAGCGACCATAATAAAATCAGCATGGTACTGGCAAAAGAAAAAAAAAACAAACAAAAACAAAACAAAACAAAACAAAACACCAGACCTGAAGATAAATGGAACAGAGCAGAACATACAGACACAACTACAAGCATACTCAGTCACCTTATTTTTGACAAAGGGGCCAAACATGTTCACTGGAAGAAAGATAGACTCTTTCATAAGTGGAATTGGAAAAACTGGCTTTCTACATGCTGAAGACTTAAACTAAACCCATGCCTATCACCATGCACTAAACTAAAGTCAAAATGGATCAAAGATCTAAATATTAAGACAGAAACACTAAACCTACTGGATGACAAAGTAGGTAGAAATTTCAAGGACATAGGGGTAGGCCAAGAGTTCATGAACAAAGACCAAACTGCACGGGAGGTACTTCAAAGAGTCAACAACTGGGATTACATCTTATTAAAAAGTTTTTGCACATTGAAAGAAATCACCAACAGGGTGAAAAGAAAACGTACAGATTGGGAACAAAATTTTTGCCAACTGTCCATCAGACAAAGGATTTTCATCTAGAACATATAAGGAATTGAAAAAAATTAGGCCTCTCAAATTTAAAGATCCAATCCAAAAACAGTCATCTGAAATGAATATATAATTCTCCATGAAGAAATACAAATGGCAAATAAATATATGCAAAAATGTTCAGTATCATCGATCATTCAACAAGTGCAAATTAACTACACTGAGATATCTTCTCATTCCAGAAAGAATGGCTAACATCAAGAAATTAACCAATATCAAATGCTTGTGGGGCTGTGGGAAAAAAGGAACCCTTCTCCATTGCTGGTGCAAGTGTAGACTGGTACAACCACCAGAAATCAGTATGGAGGTTTCTCAAAAAGCTTGAATTAGAGGTACCGTTTGACCCAGTTATTCCCCTTCTGGGTATTTTCTCAGAAGAATTGAAAATATCATACCACAGCAATGTATGTACACCCATGTTTATAGCAGCACAATTTGTAATAGCTAAATCTTGAAAACAACCCAAATGCCCATCTCAACTGATAAATGAATAAAAAAGATGTGGTATTTTTATATAATGGAATACTACTCAGTCATATAGAATGATAAACTCGAGGCTTTTATAGGTAAATGGATGCAATTAGAAACCATACTCATAAGTGAAATAAATCAGACTTGCATGTGTAAACACCATATTGTCATGCTAGTGTAAAAAACTGAAAGAGTAAATAAGATCCAAAAGTTACAATAGATACAATAAAAGGGAAAGAAACTGCCCAAAAGAAAATTTTATTGTTTGATCAATGTTGCATGTCTTTATCTGGTAGCCTGAGCAATTACTTTGAGGATAACAATATGCAATATAACAACCATTGTTAAATTTCTATCATCTTGTTTTGAAATCCTACATTGCTGTTTTTTTTGGTAGTCATCATCATTTTGCCTTTGTTGTTGTTTTTAATTGTTTGCCTCTTGATATTTCTGTTTTATTCTCTTTAAAATAAAAAAAACTGATTTACTTTTGCTTATTTTGTTTGATTCCCTAAAAGCAATTAGGTTTTTAAAGTGTCTTAATTCAAATATTCCACCTATTATTTTTTTTAAAGGAAAGAGTCAATATGAACACAACTTTTTATCTCATCTGTTCTAAAGAATATATTGTTCCCACCTATTTAACATCAGTGGACTCAAGAGATGCCTTCTTGTTTGCAGAATGAAGTCAACCATACTGAGGGAGTTATCACTGTTTGCAAGTCTATCTGGTGACATGTGTACATAAATGTAATGTTTGAGGTTTGAATCCAAACCAGTTAAGGATTATCTGAAGCAAAAATATAGCTTCTAGTGATTCCAAACATTCTCTTGATTAAATTCAAAAGTTCCAACCTTAAAGCTTCTAGAAGAGCAGAAGACCTTAAGAAATACTCTGAATGCCACAGTGGATGATATACATGGAAAAACATGGATGACAATAGGTCCTACTTGGACAGTAATTCAAAAAGAGTTAGACACTGAAAATGAGGTAATGTAGCAGTAAATTCACAGAATATTTAGCCTATATTTTCATGTATATGAAGAACAAATATGATAAACTGTAAGTCTGAAAGAAATAGTTTAGTAATTGTTAAAGGAAATTCTTTGAGACATGAAAACATTATATGAATAATTGATTATATATATATATATTTCATTTGATTTCTTAGCTATACATGAAATACTCATGGTTTTTCACAATTCATAGAGTCTTACAGTCTACAAAATTCATTGTGAAAGGGAGTATATAACAAAAGAGTCCAGAGCCATATCCATGTCCTAAGGCTGAGGCAAATCAAGAGCAAAGTTGTGACTTAACATGTTCTGTCTTTGATTTTTTTTCCCTCCTCCTATTCTCTCAAGTGGAGAAGCATGTCAGCGTAACCAAAAGACAAAAGATTTAGAGTTCAAGGTCTCAGGTTTTTGTTCTTGCTCTAGTAATTTCTGGGTTTGTGATCTTATATGGGTCATATTAACTGTGAATGTTCTCTGGTGGATAACCATATACGTGTTTTATGTTCTTCAGAGGGCAGATTAGTTAAAAATGCACTGGATAAGTATACACTATTAGTTACTATTAAATAGTCCCATGCCTGTCTTACAGGGAAAGGAAACTTAGATGTATTTGTCTAGAGGAGGTCAGGTAGAAGGTAGTTAGTCATTATGTTGTTCCCTGTTCATATCCACAGTCTTACACTGTGACTGACCACTTAGTCTACAGCTTACATGTGACTAAGTATTTCACATTGTCTAGAGTTAAAGGAATGTTCCCTAAGAGGAGTTGGAAAATTCATGTTGAAGAGAGGACTGATACTATTTTTAAGAGAGCAAGTCCTTGATTGCCTCTGATAATCAAGTTTGGACAACCCATTGTTAAGTTTCCCCTGCTCCTGGCTCTGCATCCTTCATTCCTCCTGACTGAGGTGACCAGATATCTTTCCTGTCCTCCTCCCTTCCCATCAGTGTCCCTTGCTTTTTCCCTCTACTTGTTGGCTCACACACAAGGAAATGTGGTATGTGCTCTGTAATTTTTATTCCCTGACAGCCACTTTTTTGTATCTTCATCCACTAGATAGCTAATGTTGTGAGTTAGACTTCAGAATTTATCTCATGTAAATAAAAATCAGTACTTTAAAAATGATAACCAGTAATTCTTTTAACCTTAAAGAGATACTAATGATAAAACTTTCTAGAAAGATAGAAAGAAATGATACTTTTGCTAGTGTGTAGGGAGTTAAACTCTTGAAGAAATGTTGTTTATTCCCCTGTCAACAGATTATAAGCATACATATCCATTAAACATGCTTAACGTTCATATTCCTTAAAACAGTGACTGCAAATCAAGTATATTTTGCCTGCTGATCCAGTGTGTGTGTGTGTGTGTGTATACAAAGAGAGAGAGTGACTGACAGAGAGGGTGGGGAGAGACTGTCAAAATGTGTACATAATTCAGAAAAAGAAAAGCTTATATAAGTATTGTAATACTAAATTTATTGAAACATCATGGAATTCCTTTGAGATATCATGAAAGTTTCTTTTGGTTTCTATAAGTGGTGATCAAAGTGGTTGCTATTAACTTCCAGACATTTGTTGATATGGTGAACTGCTGCTTGGATTCTTGGGTCCCCTTGGTCATTGAAATTGCTGCACATGCATTTTCAATTTCTTCTTTAAGGACTGGCAGTGCAGTGAGTTTTCTGTGACATATGACATCTTTTGGGGTCCCCTATATGAGGGTAACACTATAACACCGTTTGTTGAAAAAGCATCATATTATTTTTCTTTTCCTGAAAGAAATGTGTATACATTTTTGTTTCTCTCTCTTTCATCTTCATCTCTATCATGTAATTAATAAAAAGATTAATTAAAAAAATTAAGTTTTTGACCTGAAAATTCGCTAAAGTTTTGCTCTTGGTAGGTTAAAAAATACTAATTTAGAGAATTTGTAAATCCTTTTGGCAAACTAGATTGGAAATATGTTTGATGGCTTGTAAATTGCTTTGCTGGGAAACAAGTGTTACAGAAAGAATTACATATTTGAAAGAAAATTATGACAAATAATCTTAGATTATAATGGCCTATGATTATTCCAAATATGAATTTTCTATTCGTATGTTATCTTTCTCTCAGGGACTAAAGTTATACATGTGATTTTATAGCAGATGAATGAGATAGGAAAAGTAAGAATACTGTTTTTATAAAATCTAATTTGTCTTTTCTTCCAGTGTGCTTATATTTTCTTCAATCCTATATTGAATTTACCTATCACTTAGCTTTGGTTAAGAAATGGCTTCTACATCTATTTGCCTTGTGTATCTAGGTTCACGAATAAGTCAATTGCTTTACATTCCTTTATTTCTTTAGTGAGGAAAAAAATTCCATCTTAAAGATAACTGGAAGAATTTCCTGCTCTCATATTGGCTCACATTAAGACTAATCATATTAAACATTTCATTGTGAGGGATAACATTTTTGTTTTGCTTTCCTTCAGGAAGATGCCTCATCATCATCATCATCATCATTACCCCCCATATAAATATGTTGTTGGCACTATGGAAAGGCAACTATACTATTTGATAAGTTAAAGATTCATTAAATATACCATTTCATCATTGTGAATCAACTAAATAAATGTGGATAAATGTCTTAGGGAGCTAATTTATGTACATGAAATTAAAGAATATGAGTATAAAAATACATTAATGAGAGAAAGCTGTTGCACCACTTTAAAAGTTATTTTTTCCTTATTACTTGGGAATAATATGATTGGTTATGTCAGCGTAGCAAATAAGCTATAATTATTCAGTAAACCTATTCATCCCAGAAGAGTAATTTATGGTAATCAAAGATTTACATAAACATGAGATTATAATCTAGAGTAGGAAACAGGCTTATAAAAATCATTAAAGTTCAGTGTGATCATTGAACTAACTGAAGAATACACTGGATAGAATGATAACTGAGAAAGGGAGGACTAATTGTCTAGAGAGAAAAGGATAAAACTCATAAAGGACATGTAGAGGAGAAATTGTTCCAGAAGAGGAATGAGTTATGAGAAAACTATCAGTATGTGTTCACTCTTCGTAGCTTGGCATAATTAATTGTGGCCACTCTGGCAAATTAAGACACTCTAAATTTGCCAAAAGATCTTTTTGTCTTTAAAGAAGTCATTTTTCCTTGCTGATTTTACAATAATAAGCCAGTCTGTGTCATTGCATAAAGTGGTGTCTAATTAACTTTTCTTGAACTCCTAAAGAACAGTTCCCACTGAATGGTTATATATTCTTATCACTTTCTTTTGGTTGTCTTAGCTGAGATGTGATCCCTATAAAAAGAGTAAGATCTTTTGAGAATATGTCCCAGTTTCCTGGAGCTCATTTGTGGGGTCACACATTCTGCCCATAGAAGTTAAAAAAAAATTGAAATACTTGATTGGCAGTGCTTCTTATATAAACAGGTTGGAAACACCAGAGGATTTCAAAACTGTTCAGGATCTGATGTCACAAGTCTTGGTTTTTATTGTATAGTGGCAGCAATATAGGGCAATTCTTCCTTCCAACTTCTACCCCTATGCCTTCCCCTAACTCCTTCCCATGTTTTAAGGCAGACATAATTTCAAAACATGAAATTGTTCTAGAATCAGATTTTTATTTATTTGCTTATTGCGTTTCCATTATTTGAAACATACAAACACAGACCTATCTTATTTATTCTTCTACCCCAACCCTAGGACAATGTGCACTGTGTATTACAAATGCAACAGGTATTTTGTGAATGACTAAGTAAAATAAATCAATATTGAACAAAGAAAATCTTTTAACTATCATACTTTTTACAAATAAGATATTGTCATGCTATCTTTCTCAAAAGTAGGGGAATTAGGAAATGAGTAATTGATGATTATTCAAATATTATGATTGAATTTTACTTTCTGTTTTTCGTTTATTCAACATTTATTAAATATCGATTTCCACACAAAGATAATTAGACAGTCTGTTCTTTCAGTGATTTAGAAGGGATTGTGAATGGTACAAACAAATAAGTGCAATGGAGGAGTTGTAAATGCACAAACAAATTCATGCCATAATATTGATCCTTGTTAATTGTAAAATTTACATCCTCAGCTTTAACTCTTCCAAAGTGAACTCAGAGTAGTTATAAATAGTAAATATATTTTCACCTGGGTGCACATTTAAATCACTAATGCTTCAAGGCGTGGGCAGGAAGCTAGTCAGTGAATTTAAAGTACTGGTCACCATTTTCACAGCCACATGGCTTGTGTTCTGTCTCATTCTTAAACGTTTTTAGGAAAAATTATTTGATGCTGTGGCACTATGAATCTAGGAATTTCCAAAGATTTTTTGGATTTCCAAAGAGATGACTTGCCTATCTTTTCAGTGGAATTTTAAGGGTCCGTTATTATTTATATGGGCTAAAAAAAGAGAAAACTATGACACTGGCATGATAAACTATGGTTGGTTAAGAGAGGAAGGGAAGGCAGGAAGTCAGGAAAGCCTTTATTGAGAAGAATGAGTTGAGTAGAAAATTGTCAGGTAATTAAGATAAGAAGGACAATACAAGCATGTACAAATGCTTAGAAATGTGCAATTATTCAGCAAATTATTCAGGAAATTTAGGAAACAGCAAGGTGCATGGTATTTTCAGAGCAACAATTATATAAACAGAAGGACTATCATATGAGGTGATGTATTTGTGAGGAACTAAGTTATTAATAATTGATTTTCTTGCTAAGGCATCTAGATATTCAGTGGTAAGTTAGGACCCACTGGGAGATTCTAAGTGAGAGGAAACCGGCTCAGATAAATGTTTGAGACCAAGACATCTGGCAGCTGTATACTGAAAGTCTGAAAGAGAAATAGGCTAGAAAGTAAAGAGATCTATTTGGTAGTCCAGGTAAGAGAACACAAGATCCAGCCAAAGTAGGAAAAATAGAAATGGCGATAAAAAGCCATTTAGAGGGACATTAAGGAGGTGGAATTAACAGGACACATTCTGGATGATTTTCTGTAGAGACTTGATCCTGAGTATGAGGTTTTTTTTTTTTTTTAGAAATCTGCAATATTTTTTTGCCATGAATTTGTACATTTTTTTTCTTTTTGTTGAACTCTTTTAAATGACTGGGGCAAAGAAACAATTTAAAAATGTGACCTTTCATGCTGTGTTTAGTAGACTGAAAATTCTTCAGAGGCTTAAGAAATTAAGAATGTCTGTGGCTTTCTTCCAAGATCAAGAGACTAAGGTCATCTAACTGAGGAGCTCATGTCATCCACTGCTTGTTCTCATCTTTTAGATGTGGAAAAACGCCAATGACTGAATTCTGTCTGACAGAGTCAGTGAGCCTGGTCAGAGACAGAGCAAGGAAACTCTCAATATGGCTGCCTCTCACAGAACAGCTCTTGAATTTGGCCTCCTCTCGTCAAGATGAGCCCCTTACTTTTTGTTCACCATATGGATGTCGTTCTTACCAGCTTATTTCTCTCATGACTTTAGGCGGCCTCTGAGAAGAAATGATTCTTGTCTTAACAGCCTTATATTAATACCCAGGTCACTTTTTTTCTCTCATCTCACATTTATCACTTGACTTTTTTTTATATCTCTTGCTTCCTGGTTTTATCTCTCCATTATACTCTGACTTACAACTCCCTAGTTGTCTGCTCTAAAATTTCAGACTCTTGATATGATTTTAGCTCCTTCAGTTATGAACCTCTTAAACATTCACGTTCCAAAATTATTTTTCTAGCTCTTCCCTCACTATGCTACATACCCTTTGGTAAACCTTTCATATTCATGACTTCTAGAAACACTTCAGTTATCCTCAAATTAAAATTCACCACCTTCATCCCACCAAAAGAAAATTTGTTTCTTCTTTAGACTTTTTTCAAATCCATGATATCCAAATACTGTCTTTATCCTCCTTTATAATACTCTTATCTTTAGTATCTAGTCAGTCACTGAGTTTTATCAATGAACCTCCTACATATTTATCTTATTGATCATCTACTTTTCTTTATCATTACCACTCCAATTTAACTAAAAATTCTTTTTGCTTGTAGTCTTTCAAATCCAATTCCAAATCTAAGGTCATCCTCCATCCTGTGGCCCATTTAATACAGAAATATAATTTGTTAGTGTATTACTTAAGATTAGCTTGTGTACTGAGGACATAAATATTTATCAATCAGCTGTTTTACCTGCCAGGCCCTGTGAATGAGTGCAGGGTTATCATACTAAAAGAAATAAACATAGTTTCATGGCATTGGTGACTTCATAAACATGTCAGAGTTCTTTGAATGCTTGAAATCTATGGTCTGTTCCTATCAACTTATTGAATGAAAAAGGAATTATGCCACACAATATCTACTACATATTACCTCTCCATAACTTCAAGTACAATCCAGTCAATGTATACAAAAGGCAAAAAACTATGATTCTCTGCTGTCACAGTGATAACCAGGGAAGATTAGGGTATTTAATCAAACATGCAAACAATGCTTTATCATTTCTTTTTGGTTCAAAATATACTGAGACATTACTAACCTCTGCAAATGGGAACATTCTCTTCATTAGTTTCATGAAAAAATGTTATTACATATTTAAATCTATTACCTTGTTCTATAAAGTGACAGTCTTCTGTGACTTGAATTTTTGTTTTGATAATACTGTTACCTAATTAAAATAACCTGTAAAGCTATATTTTAAAATCAAACTATTTAGAATAGTTATAATCATTTTAAGACATATGTTCTCCAGTATATACATAATTCAAATAAATACTATTATAATGTTTTCCACTAATGTTAGTAAGAAGATAGGTGTTTCAAAGAGTCTTTTACCATATGAAATATTTCTTAAATAGTTAAGTCTGTAATTTCTGTAAGGCAGAAATTCCTAATGTAACTAAGTTATCATTGTGAACATTACTATTTGTAAAAAGTAATAACATCAACTGTTGGAGGCTTTTTTAAATAAACATAATCCATATAAGCTGTCTCTATACTTGGAGGCAGTGTATCTAAGGACACAGGAGGACAAGCTTTAGTACCAGATAATCTAGTAATGAGATAATGCAATCAAACAAGATAATATGTTAGGGATTTATCACAATATGTAGTACATTCTAAACACACGATAGACTATTAGGAATAATGTTAAGAATAATTATGTTATTAATAATTATGTTAAGAACAACTACTACTCTGAGGTAGTCTTATTACCCCCTTTTATAAATAAGGATATAAAAACTCAGAAAATAACAAGAGCTCACTCGAGGCTATGTAACCAGGACTGGAACACTGGCTTTACAAATGGGATTAAGTTGCAAGTTTTAAGCCACCATTTGAGCAAGGGCTTCTCAGAATGTGAAGAATATTGGTTCCTAACGGCTGAAAAGGAATGAAAGGCAACATGACAGTAAGACAGTCACAGCTTATTCCTCCGTATTCAGAGTAAAGGCCCTTAAGAGCCATTGAGATGAGGCTGTGCAGGGTGGGAACTGGGGCTGATTTTTGTAGGTCTCAATGTGTGACCGTATGAGAAATAAATGCAGGCCAACCCAAGTTCCTCACAGTTTTTCTTTCTTTTCACATGGAAAGTAGAAGGGTCGGTGTTCTTGAGTCTGATAAATAAGTTCTTGTGATGGCCAAATCTGCCTGCCATGTACCTGAAGCCATCAAGACTGTTCACAGTGCTGAGGTCCACAGAAGCTGTGCAGGTCTCATTTTGCTTTGTTCCTGGCTCCTGGTGTCACTTCTGAAAGAGGTTCAAGGCACCTGTAGATAGTTCCACAGGGTGTATACTACAGCCTGGGTACAGTCACTTAACCTGAGTTAGCTTGTTTCATTGTCATTTTGTTGTTTTGCTTTGTTTTGTTTTATTTTTAAGATAATAGAGTGAAAGGGGATGGAAGAATATGAATACTTTAGATGAGTTTCTGGCAAATTATTCTTTAGTTAAATTAAAATTTTAGGAAGTTATGAAGAACAGTTGAAGAAAACAAAATATTTTTCAAATAATTCAAAATTCATATAAGGGTTAAGTGCCTGCCTGGCAGGCGCAAGTTTGTGAATTTGATCCCCGGTACCAAAAAACAAAAAAACAAAACAAACAAACAAAAAAATTCACATAAGGGGCAAAAAAACAAAACAAAACAAAACAAAACAACATTAATTTATGCTCAGAGGTTTTTTTAAAGTTTTAATTCATATTTCACTTAAGTATTGAGTCACTGATGTGTGCCAGGCAAATTTTGAAAGGAACTGTAAGTATGTAAGATATATATTATACTTATTTTCCTAGAGTTCAGGATCAAGCACTGAAGACAGGTAATGAAAAAAAAAATGGAAATGAAGTTTAGTAAATGTTAGAAGAGAGTTCCTGATGAAAGGCTTCCCAGAGAAAGTGACTTCTAATCTGTGTCCTCAGTGATGAAAAATCATCCAGATAAATGGAAGGTTGAGGACCGCAAATACAGCAATGCATACACAGACCCGGAGCAGAGGTGATGGATGGTTAGGGCGAGATGCCGAAGGTGAAGGACATTGCTCCACAGAAGGGATGAAAGGCAGGTAGGGCAGAGGAATAGTAGCAATGAAAGCTCAGGGGACTAAAACAACTTAGTGTATTTGGGATCTGCAAGTGATTTGATACCATAATAAAATATATGAAAATAACTGTTTGTATTCAATAGTCCTAAATAATATGCAGATGTTTATTTCTTAGCAGTGACATTGATTTGCTAATTATTATAAATTTCTTATTCTGAATTTCACATGTTTGGAGGAAAGGTATAAGCATGAAACAACTCAGTCCTAACAGTTCTGGGAATTCTGTATGCAGAGAGATTCCTTAAAACTGGTTTTGTGTGTAACACAGACAGGTATGTGTGCACATGTGAGGAATTGGTGTTGGTAATCTTTAATGACTACTTTGTGTACATTCTTCATTTAGCATTTCCCCTGTGAAAGACAAAATTTTTCTACCACTCTTTCTTTTGTTTTCTTGAATGAGATCAATAATTTGCTAATCATACTAGAGACTTTCATTTGAAACTTCAGAGCTTTTTTATAAGGCCCAAGTTAAAAGAAGAGCCACAGTTACATGACTTATTCAAGTCCATAGACTCATTGATCCATGAGAATCTACTGTTATGTTATTATTTTGTACTAGGGCATGACAATTTTCAAAACATCGTAACTGGATTGAATGAAGCAGTACTAGAAGAATAATTTTGAGTTTTGAGTAATTATTTTAGTCCCCATTAATAATATTTATTTTTTGCAGTTATGTATTAGTTTTTTCCTCATTTTTAGCCAGATTTGAGAAGATCTAAACACATGATTTTATAAAGACTAGGATGAGGTTATTATATCAATTATTGGGATAACATAACAAGCAGAATGATTTTGTATTATGCATTGCTTGAAGGTACTATATTAAAAGGTATTTTTGTTCTTAGTTTGCAAATATTGCTGAGGAATTCAAAGATGAATGAGTGTTTAATGACTCAAGTAGTAAAAATAATGTTGTACTTAAGGGAAGGAGAAGGTGAAATATCTGTGTAGCATTAAAAGTTCTTTCATTTCATTATTCTTTGCCTTAATTTATTCATTCAAGCAACAAACATTTTAAGATTGCCTACTAAATATAAAATACATTGATAGCAGTTGATAATACAGACATGATTTTAAGTTTAAAAGAAACAAAGCAATAGTTCTTGAAATTTGGAGTCTTTGGAGTCCTTTGTAAAGTTGATAGATACTATAGAGGCAATATAAAAAATACTCATAGAACATCAGTGGGTCTGAGGGTGTATTGAAGCCCACCGTTGAACCTACAGGGATTTGTGAACCTTCCCTACTGATTTCTTAATTTCCAGTTTTGTCAGTTGCTTGAATTTTGCTGTCCAACCCAAAGTTTTTTAACTTTATCAGCAGGTTTGTTTTCTTTCACATTGTGCTCTGCAAGTATTAGTGGGTCAAATCTTCCAGATACGTATTACTGAAACTGAGCCAACCTGCTCAGTAGAGTGAGCATGAGCGCCATCTAATGCCCAAATGGAGTAAATGTTGATAATAGCATTAATGTGATTGAGGATTTGGACATATGTACAAAAAGGTTTAGGGTTGTTAATGCTGTTTGGTTAGTTGATTAGTTCATTTTCTCTAATATTTATAAATTGTCATTCTTATATCATGTTCAATGCTTTTATTCAACATCACAATCCCCAAATTAGCTGATGTCTGATTTAGAAGGTAGGAAATATTTTTTAAAATAAACATATTGTAAATTTGTTTTTATTGGTGGAGAGTATATTCTTTACATTTTATTTTTAAAAGTTTTAATTTTAGAATAGTTTTAGGTTTTAAGAATAATTGTGAAGATAATACAGAATCTTCAAATACCCAAGGTCAGTTTCTCTGAAACAGAAGTATAGTAAAACTGTTTAATTAATGAGCCAGTATTGATACTTTTTTTTTGCAAAAATCTCCTGAATATGGTAGCACAAGTCCCATGACAGGTGATTACAGAGGCATCAGGTCATGGTTCCTTGTACAAAAGACTCAGGGTAGGCTACTCTTCTTACTTTTTTTTTTTTTAAAGATAGTAAAATACAACAAAACATAACAGAATGAAGTCAGTCAAAACAAAGCAGTAGAACTGGTACAGAACTTCTAAGAAAGATACTATGAAAACAATAGGTACTATAGTATATCTTGTTATTTTCAGAATAGTTGACCATTCCAACAGGTATAGTAAAATCAAACCAAAACAAAACAAACAAAAAACAGCAACAACAACAAAAAACCACAATAGAACCAATAAAAACAGAGTATACAATAAGGCCAAAAAAATTAATCAGAATAAAGCAAAACAATGAGAACAATATTGGACCTCGAAGACAAGACAGAAGTGAGTCCCCCATTTTTGCTATATTGCATATTGTCATCTTCCAAAGAGATGCTCAGGCTGCCAGCCCCAGGCCTACAAAATGAACAAAACCATACTAGCATTTGGTTGTTTTATGTACCTTAGTTGCTATCAATGTAGCCAGACCTCTGAACTAACAGGTTGCTTTATGGGGGGGGACGGGGGAGGGTGATCTTTGTCCTTGATTCTTAGCCTGCACTCCGGTAGGCGTATGGGGAGGGCAGGGGCGCATGTTTCTCTTCCTGGAGTCCATGCCGGTCGCGCAGGCCCCCAGAAGGTTGTCTTACTTGTGTCCTGGTTGGAGGCTCTCAGGCCTGGCTGGGCAGGCTTATTGATACATTATTATTAACAAAACACTAGAGTTCACTCAGCCTTTCCTAATTTTTACTAGGCATCCTTTTTTACGCTACAAGTTCATGTCTAGGTTACCATATTACATTTATGTAGCAGTCATGCCCCTTTCAGCTTGATTATGACAGTTTGATATATGCTTGATATTGTATCTCTTTGAATTTTAATTTACCTGTTTGTTATTATATAATGTTTTTGAACAATTTAATTATTCAGAAAGCACTTTCTCTTTTCCTGTTTCTTTGATAATTCTGTATAAGCAGTTTCATAGGAGCATATATAAACATAAATTATCATTATGCATTTGTCATATGTAATAATGAAAAAAGGGAGAAAGAAAGAACTGGAAGGGTCTTGTGGTGGAAAAATTAATGAAGTAGAAGTAATAAAAGGATTATGTTTTTCCATTTAGGTTGTCCTCCTCACTGGCTATGTGTTCTTCAGCAAGCCATTTACCTTTTGTATTCAGTTTACACTTCTGTAGAATGAGGTAGATGAGTCAAAAAAAAAAAAATTCCCTTATGCCAGTGGAAACTAAATAAAATCCAACATTATTTTTTGAGTATAAGTTAATAATTGTGCTTCAGATTGGCTATGCATGAGTACCTATCATGTACCAGTCTAAGCTAGTACATATTACTTTTCCATATCTTAGATAATGAGTTTTCAAGAAGTAATTTGCCCAGAGTCATACAAACAAAAACAAATGATGAATCAGATTGCAAAGCCTATGACAACCTCCAAAGAGACAATACATTTTCATCATCCATAATCCTAGACTGCCCACTACCCCAGGGGCCATGTTATTGTTAGAGCTCCTATAATAAATAACCCACACCCCCAGAAAATCTAGGTGTCCTTTGGAGTTGTATTATTAGAATCTCATTGTCCCCAGGCATAGAACACTACCTGTATGTAAAATGCTGTTTAATTGAGGTTGGTTTTCCACCCACTCAAAAATAGATGTGCCAGCAGTGGATAACAAAAAGGAATTATGTGCCAGACCCAAGTTTTATGATGAGCAGATTCCAGACACAGTGATTCAGCTGAATTCATATATAAAGGATATAACTCATTTAAATCTTCTGAAAAATCCTAGTGTTAGTTTTATTTGTGGAGGAAATGCATTTAATAAACCATTTAGGAATCTTGGTGAAAAAGATTTGTTTGTAATCTGAATATTCATATTTTTTGAATTCTAACTTAGGGGATTAGTATGGAATGTGTAAAGACTCTGTTGGGATGCACTTACATTTTTATTTAATTAATTACTACTTGTTTTGTAGTTTTGCCCAGAATATATGAAAAAACTAAGACATTCATGGATATGTTGGTCTCCTGGTTTGCTATTTATTTATTTATTTATTTTAAAGAGTACATAAAAGAATAAAACCAATCAAAACAAACCAGCGTAAGAGATACAGGATTTCAGAACATTATGAAATCAATAGTAGCTACCATAATGCCTTTTGATGTCTTCAAAATAGCTGCAGATAACTTTGGACATAGTAAAAATCAAACAGAAAAAGAATAGAAACAATAAAAACAAAATAATGAATGTGATAAAGGGCTTCAAAACAAGCCAATAGTAAATCCAGAATTGCTACCATAATATATTTTGCTATCCTTGAAATAACTTCTCCTGCCATGGAATTTAACATAATCAAACAAAACAAAAGAGAATAAAACCCAAACCCAGCAATACAATGGAAATGGTATAGGACCTCAAAACAAGACCATAGAGAATCAACAATGGCTGCAGCCCTCAGAAGGAGCCCCCCCACAGATGACACACTGCTTAGCGATATCCTCTGAACCTATGATCAGACCACTGGCCCTAGACTTGCAATGTTAGTGAAACACCAAAGCACCACAGGCATCCAACTGCATTTCACCTTGATAGCTATCATCACAGCCTGTGTTTTTTCCGATAAACTGGTCACTTGAGGGGGAGCGAGGGTGGAGAGGAGGGGGATTGGTGCTTCTTGTTTGCCAGCCCGTGCTCCAGAAGGGGCTGGGGTCTGACTGTTCCCTGTCTGGCTGTGGCAGCGTATGGCGCTGGTTCCCAGACTGGGTTTGTTAGCTCTGCGACCATTATTGTCTCTAACCCTGGTCTGTGAATGGCGCTTACTCACAGGGAGAGGCTTGGGCTCTGGTTTGGAAATGGCTTGACCCACCATTTACGGATCTCCTCATGAAGTTAATACTTGGAGCTTAACTTCCTTTCTGCTGGACTAGCTAAAACCTGCAAGAATAAGGAAGTTGTTAAAGAAGTTTAAAATCCAGTTTCAAAAGAATAGTTTCATTTTATAAGATAGGTATTTGCTCATGAACTCTGGTTCCAAAACTAAATCTGACAGTATGATACAGACTTGAGATGTTAAGTCTGCCATTTTTTGAATATGTACTCCTTGGGGTCTATATTTGAACTGCACTCCTGGGTTTGTTCTCTTTACACCACTGCCATTTTATTTCAAATGGTGCAGATGTGTTCCAGTTTTTATCAGCACCTACTAGCAGCTTCAGCTAAATTGTTTAAGTGCCATTGCCATCTCTTCTGTTTGAATTTTGACATTCAGGAAAATATCTTAGTTTTATAACATATTGAAATCTACAATGTATATCTGACAAAGCAGTTTAAATGTGACAATAAAAAATTTTTAATCATGATTAAAAATATTGATGTGCTAAAGTCTCAAGAAAACTTCTGTCACACGCCACTTGAAATGGATCACATCTGATGATTATTCACAATTCTGACCTGTTTGCTACTATTTTAATTAAACACATTTTTGTTGCTTTTAAAAAGTCTTGAAAATGTATACAGTAATATTTTGCTGATAGTCTTAGTTTGCTGGGAACAAGATGTAATACTGCATTTCTTTCTCAAAATTGAAGTAGTATATATGTTTACATATATATGTGGAAGAATCTGTAAAATGCTGGCTCAAAATGGTTTGCTGAGCAGAGTAGAGCTATGTAAACTACTTGGTTGCTGCACTAGTGATAATTTGTAAATACATTTATGAAACTTATTAAGTGGCTGCTTTACCTTCCTGGATCTCAATATTGGATGCACATTAGAAACTCTCGGGAAAGTTTGGACGTCTCAATGCTCAAGCTTCATTACAGACCCATTAAATCACAAACTCTGGAGGTGAGTTACAGAACAGCATCTTTATAGCTTCAGGTAATTGTAATGTGTATCCAAGACTTCTAAATTCATTCTAACTCATGGTTTCATTTCTTGGTACTTTCATTTTGGAGCATAAACAGCTGTGCTATTTATTCTTATAGTATAAAAAAGAAAGTCTGGTTATGACAGAGATTAAGAGCAATTAATGTTTAAAAATCAAACTCACTATTTTTGTATTTGCACATCTATCAATTGTATTGTTTTCTCCTGAGAAAGATAACTTTTGGGAAGCGAAATGAACTAAATTTTTCCGAAAGCAGTTCAATTAGGTAACAGTAAATATGAATATCTTGGCAACATTTTTTCATAAAAGCACTATTATTTTTACTAGGTAGTCTCTGAATTGAAAATCATATATTTGAAAGTTTTATTTTTAATTTTGATAGAGTTGTAAAATAGTAAACAATTTAAATAACTAACATTTAGAGAGGATGTGTTGAACATATGTCCACCTTGTTAAGGATAAACATTTGTATCTTTCTTCAACTTGATAAGATTTCAAGTTCCTTGAAGAAGATAAAGTCTTGTATTTGGGACTGACTTGATCCATAATAGCTTTTCGAAGGGAAATGGGAATATGAAGGGAAAAGAAGAGAAAGGTAAAAGGCAAAAATATTCCTACATTTTGTTTTGTACCTTTTCTTTAAGGGATAATAGAGTGGAGATTATTTCTTATTCTCTGAAACTGCATCTCCTAGGTTGCCATTAAAGTGGCTCAAACTGAGGGATTTTTTTTTTGAAAGTGAAATCATTCTACTGGTTGAATATGAACCTTGGTCTTGAGAACCTCTCTCTCTCTCTCTCTCTCTCTCTCTCTCTCTCTCTCTTTCTCTGTCTCTCTCTCTCTCTGGACATACACATGCAAAAGCATTTTGATAGATAATTTACATGGCTAAATAAAGTATTGAACACATTTGATGCAACCTTTCCTAAACCCTTTCTCCCCTTTGAAAGAATTCCATTTCTGGGCATTCAAAAATTGTAAGTATTTTTATCCATGCCTCTACGAGGTTTATTAGAAATTTTGTTCTAGATTACCTGTTAAGAGCTGAATTTTGAGGTGTAATTATTTTCTTCAGTTAACAGAGTGAATTAGTAAGTCAGTAGCAATATTTTCCAATGGTAGTCTCAAAATAGAAACTTCTAAGTACTTCAAAGTTTTAACAATTAACAGACTTTGTTTAAAAAAAAACCAAAAGCATTAAAAAGGAACACTTTTATGATATTAGGAAGAAGTAAGTTTTAACCTGGCCAATTATACAATAAAGATGTATTTAACAGACTAAGGAAAATATGACAGAGTGATTTGATTAATGTTATAGATGTGATTAGTAGAGTGGTTTTTTTAGTGCCTATCTTAGGTACTTCTCTTGTTGCTGAGACAAAATGACTGACACCCAAAGTTAAGGGAGGAAAGGTTTATTTAACTCAGTTTGTAGAAGTTTCAGTCCATAATTCGTTGGTTTCAAGACAGCATGGCACACGGCAGAGGGGCAACTGTTCATGGTGGCAGAAGACAGCAAGAGCAATAAGAAAGGGGACAGAAAAGCCTCTTTCTGTCCCTTGTATTGTATACAAACTACCCACCCTCGGGCTGGTGTAGTACAGTCTTAATTCCAGCGTTGGACCATGCATCAATCACAAACTCTAGATTCAGCCACCTCTGTAAAGACTATGATTGCGTGAGGCTTTGGGGTACATCTAGACACAAACCATAGCAGTGCCATTAGTTAAATAGCCTGATATTGGATGTCAAAAGGGTTTTTAATTGCTTTCTACATATCAGAATGAAAACTAAATGTTGATGGAAAGTACTGACAATCATTTTTAACTCCTTAAATGCTTTTACCACCTTTTAATTTTTATTATAATTATCAGTGACTGTTTTTAAAGCTTGTCAATTAACCAATTTCTTTTGCAGAATTATATTTTTAAAGTAACACATTTTATATTGGTTATTTCTGAATGCATGCATGTTAATTAAAGTATTTTAATAAAATCAAGTCTTACTTTGAAAAGATATTACTGAGGAATGGACAAAAAAGATGTAGTATTTCTATTTAATGGAATAATATTCAGCAATAAAGAATGATAAACTGGACAGTTTCATACTTAAATGAATGTGCCTTGAGAATATACTTATCAGTGAAATAAATAAGTCACACATATGTAAGCATTGTATTGTTGCACTTGTGTGACAAACTGAAGGAAAAATTATGTATATGTTTATGTATATGTATATAAAAAGTAGTTAGATAGTTAAAGAAAAAAACAATTTGCTGAGATTTTGATACATATTAAGGTGAATCTATAGATAAGTTTAGGGAGAATAAATGTTTTGATATTTATCCAATTTACATACATAGTCTCTCTTCACTTCTTTAGGTTTTGATCAGTTTTTATAGTTTTTAGGATACAGATAATGAATGTATTTTGGTAGATTTATACAGTAATGTTACTTTAAGCTTTTTTGTGATGTTGTAACTTGTGCCTTTACAATTTTACTTTTCAATTGTTCATTGCTTGTATTTAGGTCGACACTAGATTTTGCATATGGCTTTGCGACCTTGTACTATGACTTTGCTAAACCTGCTTGTCTGTTTAATTTTTTTTTGTAGATTCTTTGTAAACAAGTAGAAAAACAAAACAAAACATTCATCGCTAGCAGGAGAAGCTCACTGCTGAACCATTCACAGAATAAAAATTTCTCCTTCAATTGGATAAGTTACTCAGAGTATATGCATACCCTCAGAACAACAGGAGTCATCAGAGCTGTATCAAGCATAGATTAATTTTCCCTAATCAGGGTCCACACAGAGATCCAAAGATGAGGTAGACTTTGTTGTATAAGAAAAAGGAAGGTAGATGTTCAGGATATGAGTGATAGCATCTGCTCAGTTTATGATGCATTCACACAAAAGCATTCCAGTATGTTCTGATCGTCAGTGTGACTGAATGTGTTAAACTCCTGTTTCCCAAAATCAGTTGCCAATACACAGGTGAAAAATCTGATCAGAATTTTAGTATCTCTTTCCTTGCAATGTAATTTCCATTGTCAGTTTCTTCATATCTGTAGTCATGCTGTCTTCTGTATTTAAAACTGGGGAGAGTTGTAATGTTCTCTTTCAAGGACTGGGTTTGGGAAAAGACATATACCTCTTACATTTGCCTCATAACTGTCATGTGTGTATTAAATTTTCCTCTGGGAAAAACAACCTGGAGGTAAAATGTCAGAGTTTCTTTCTACAAAGACCCTGGGAAAGTATATAATACCATTTGTAACAAATTTCTTCCATGAAGTCTACCAATGGAGAAGAATGCAAGGAAGGAAGGAATTAGGCTTTTGGTAGAGGATAGGCGAAACAAACTATAAAACTATTTTTATAAAGCATGAATTTATATACAGTAATAATAGGCTAGATAATTGGAAGACTTCAAAGTTGAAATTCCAATTCTCTCTTAAAGATTTTAGTACAAATGAAAGGCTTCAGTTCACAAATGCAGCATGTAAAAATAAATTTTCTTTATTTTTTGCTATAATTTTCATTTTGAGACTCTAACAAAATGAAAATGACCTCAGGTTTTCCAGAAAAAAAAGAAAAGAAATTAGTCCATCTTTCTGCACTAAGGTAAAATGAATGAAATTTATTTTTTTATTTAAAAAGCAAAACACAAAAAAGAGTAGAAATAATACAGAATTTCAAAAACAAAACCATAAGAAATGAACACTAGTTAATATATTGCACATGGTTATCTGAGAAATAGTTGTTCAAGATACAAAATCTAGGCATAAAAAATGATCAGACAACCAATGACAACACAAACTATTCTTTTTGATGAACAGAACTAGTAGTATAGTTATCCATCTTCTTTCTGAGGATGAAATTTTTTATTAAATATATTGGTACAATTTAGATCTACATGTTAGTATTCATCATAGGGAATTTGTACCTGTATGTGATGTCTTTTTTCTTAACAAAAATAATGTATATGACATTAGAAAAACAGCAGCAAGAAGCATAGTTATTTATCTTGCACACTTATGCATACATACAGTTATATGTGCATACCTACATACATATAATATTTTCCTTTCTTCCATTTCTCCTTTTCCCTATCCCAGTTGTTCTTTAATTTTAATTTTAAGTTCTTTCCCTTTCATTATTACAATATCTATTGTACATTTTGGATCTTATTACTCTTTTAGTTTTTATTACTATTATTTATTTTTTACACTATGGAGACAATATGATATTTCCAAATGTGAGTCTGATTTATTTCACTTATGAGTATAGTCTGAAGTTGCCTCCATTTACCTATAGAAGTCTCAAGATCATCCTTTTTTATAATATTCCATTGTATAAAAATACTACATCTTTTTCATCCATTCTGCTATTGATGGGCACTTTGGTTGTTTCCAAGATTTAGCTATTACAAATTGTGCTGCTATAAACATGGGCGCACATATATCACTGTGACATGACATTTTCAATTTTTCTGGGAAAATAACCAGAAGGGGAATAGCTGGATTGACTGGGACTTCCAATCCTAGTTTTTTGAGGATTCTTCATACTGATTTCCACAGTGGTCACACCAGTCTACACTCCCATCAACAGTGGAAAAGGGTTCCTTTTTCCCCACAGCTTCACCAACATTTGTTATCAGTTGATTTCTTGATGGCAGCCATTCTTTCTGGAGTGAGATGAAATCTCAAAGTTGTTTTAATTTGCATCTCTTGAATGACCGTGATGTTGAGCATTTCTTCATGTATTTATTTGCCATTTGTATTTCTTCATCTGATAAGCGTGTGTTCATCTTGGATGCCCATTTTTGAATTGGGTCTTTGAATCTGGGGAGCCTGATGTTTTTCAAATCTTTATATGTTCTGGATATAAGTCCTTTGTCTGAGGGACAGTTTGCTAAAATTCTTTCCAATTCTGTGCATTTTCTTTTCACTTTATTGGTGATTTCTTTTGAAGTGCAAAATCTTTTTAATAAGATGAGATCCAGGCTGTTGATTGTTTGAAGTATTTCCCTTGCAGTTTGTGTTTTGTTCTTGAACTCTTTGCCTACACCCATGTCTTCCTACTTTGTCTTTTTGTAGATTTAGTGTTTCTATTTTAATGTTTAGATCTTTGATCCATTTTGACTTTAGTTTAGTGCATGGTGATAGACATGGGCCTAGTTTCAGTCTTTGGTATGTGGAAAGGCAGATTTTCCAACACCATTTATTGAAGAGGCTATTTGCCAGTATTTTATTAAGAATCATTAGGGAGATTGGCCTGTAGTTCTCCTTTTTGGTTGGGTCTTTCTCTGGTTTTGGTAGCAGAGTAATACTTGCCTCCAGGAATGAGTTAGGGAGGATTGCTTCCCTTTTGATTTCATTGAAGAGTTTGAGTAGTATTGGCATTACATCTTCTCTAAATTTCTTGTAGAATTCAGCTGTGAGTCCAACAGGACCTGGGCTTTTCTTTGTTGGTAAGCTTTTAATCATGTTTTCAATTTCAGTAACTGATATTGGGTTATTCAAAATTGTTACATCTTCTTGATTCATCTTCGGTAATTCATATGTTTCTAGGAATTTGTCCATTTCCTCTGTGTTTTCCACCCTATGTGAGTAAAAATTTTCGAAGTAGGTATTCATGATCTTCTGAATTTCCATGGGATCTGTAGTAATTTCTCCCTTTTCATTGCTTATTGCATGAATTTGAGTTTTTTCTTTCTTTCTCTTGATAAGGTTGGCTAGAGATTTACCAATTTTGTTTATTATCTCAAAGAACCAGCTGTTTGATTCATTAATTCTTTGTATTGTTTTCTTAGTCTCAATTGCATTAATTTCTGCTCTGATCTTTATAATTTCCTCTCTTTTATGAGCTTTGGGTTTGACTTGCTCTTCTTTTGCTAGAAGCTTGAGGTGTGGCATTAGGTTGTTTATTTGTGTTTATTCTGTTTTCTTGATGTGACAGTTTATTGCTATGTATTTCCCTTGTAGCACTGCTTTCATTGTGTCCCACAAGTTTCGGTATGTTGTATCTTTATTCTCATTGAATTTTAGGTATTGTTTGATTTCTTCTTTAATTTCATCTGTAACCCATTGATTGTTTAAGAGGTTGTTATTTAATTTCTATGTATTTGTGTAGGTTTTACAGTTTTTTGCCATTAATTTCCAATATTAGTGCACTATGATCAGATAATATGCACGGGATAATTTCAATCCCTTGCATTCACTTAAGCATGTTCTATGGCCTAATATATGGTCTACTTTAGAGAACTTCCCATGCACAGCTGAGAAAAATGTGTATTCTGATGTTGGGTGGAACACTCTGTAAACGTCTACTAAGTCCATTTGCTCACAGGTTTGATTCAGTTCTGTTATTTCTTTGCTGACTTTTTGTCTAGTTGACCTATCTCTTTGTGAAAATGGGATATTAAGGTCTGCTATTGCAATTGTGTTATTGCATATTTAATTTTTCATGTCTATTAGTATTTTTCTTATATGGTTGGGTGCTCCTGTATTTGGTGCATATATATTCATAATTGTTAGCTCTTCCTCTTGAATTTTTCCCCCAGCAAGTATGTAGTGACCTTCTTTATCTTTTTTGATCATTTTTGGTTTGAAGTTTATACTATCTGCAAACAAAATACCTACCCCTGCTTTTTTCTGGGTTCCTGTTGCATGGAATATTGTTTTCCATCCTTTGACTTTTAGTCTATGAGTCTCCTTTTGAGTCAGATGTGTTTCTTGTATACAGCATATTGTTGGACCCTGTTTCTTGATCTATTCTGTCAACCTATTTCTTTTAATAGGTGCATTGAGGCCATTTACATTGATGGATATAGCTGGTATGTACTGGCTCAACTTTGTCATGTTATTTTCCTGTTGTAGGTTTTCTGCTTTTCCCCCCTTGTTTAATTGCTTGCCCTGTCTGGTGGTTTCTTTCTGTTGTTGTTCTGGGACTTGTCACTTTTATGTCTCTCTAGTATGTCTTTCAGTACTCTTTCTAGGGTTGGTTTGGTGGACATGAATTTCTTCAGTTGTTGTTTGTCATGGGAGTATCTTATTTCTCCATTAAATTTCAAAGAAAGTTTTGCAGGGTACATCAATCTGGGTTGAAAGTTGTTTTCTTTCAGAGCTTCAAACACCTCACTCCAAGCTTGTCTTCACTAGAGGGTTTGTGCCAAGAAGTCTTCCATGATTCTAATAGACTTTCCTTGATAGGTGAGTTATGCCTTTTCTCTAACAGTTTTTACTATTCGGTGTTTATGCTGAAATTCTGTGATTTTAATTATTATATGTCTGGGTGTAAATTTATTTTGATTATGGCTGTTTGGCATTCTATATGCCTTACTTATCTATATATCAGATTTTTTCCCATGTTTGGGAAATTTTCTGCCATTACTTCTGCAAATAGTTTTCCTATGTCATTTGCATTGACCCCTGCATCTTCATTGATGCCTATTGGTCTTATAGTGTTTCTCTTTGCATCATCCTGAAGCTGGTGAATTGTCATTTTATGCTGCCTTGTTATTTTTAAAAGTTATTTCCTTTCATGATCTCTAGCTGTGATCTTGTCTTCCAGATCTGAAATTCTATCCTCAGCTTCATTCAAATGGTTTTGCCAGCTTTCAATAGAATTTTTTATTTCTTGGATATCTCTTTGGATTTGTTTCATGCATTCTACTTCTTTTCTATATTGTTCATTCACAGTTTCCATCATTTTTCCATGCTCCTGTACTTTTTTATCTATGTCTTCTGTAGCTATGCTGAGCAACTCCATTATTAATGTTGCCATGTCTTTCTTTATGTGAGAGATTATTTCTAATCTGATTTCCTCTGTAGCCTCATGGACTTGTTTTTTTTTTTATTTCACTTGCTATCTTTTCAGAAATTTTAGGTGTATGACTTAATATCTTCTATGTTGATGTCTTCTGATTCTTATTCCTGATGGACTGGATGTTTGAGATTGCATTTTGCTTTTGCATTTTGTCATTTTCACCTCTTGGGTTAATATTTGTTCTTTCAGTCCCACTAGTCTCAAGCATTCATAGTGCATGTCTTAGCATCCTACTGTGTGTTTGATGTTTGTCCAGTTGCTGGGTCCCACAATGAAGGTGAGGGCCAATCACCTGAATTCCTCCTACAGGGCCTGTTGGGTGAATCCTGTATTCTTCCTAGAGTGACTGGCCTAGGGGTATTGATATAAGTTAACCCTTAGTTCCTACTGTTACTACGGCTGATTTGGGCTGTTTCAGGCCACCAGATCTACCTGGTAATAGTGTTCAGCTCAGCTGGGACCCTACTGTGTCACTGGGTGTTTCGTAAGTCCTTTTGATTTCCTCTGGGTTAGGGGAGGGGAGGCCTTATCAGCACTCTCCTCAACTCACCTGGTGTTCACTGTGTGGCGGAAGGATTCACACACACTCTTGACGGGCTCGCTAAGGTCCTACACCTGGGGGAGGGCGGAGTTCGCTACTGCTCCTGTTTACCCACTGAGGTCCTCTATTTGAGGGGAAACTCACCACACTGTTACAAGCCTGCTTATGTCCATTGTGTGGGTAAGGTGTTGCTGAGGCTCTCATCAGCTCAGCAAAGTTCTACAGGTGATGGAAGGGGTTGCTGATTGTCCATGGGCTGCAGTGGTCTTTTGGGTGGGGAGGAAGGGTGACCTACAACCCTAAGGCTATCCCAGGTCCATGTAGTGCGGAGGAGGGGCAGCTGATGATCCCACAGCTGTTACAGGCCAGGGAGTGGGAAGAAGGGGCAGCTGATGATCCCGCAGCTGTCCTAGGTCTGGGGGGCAAGCAACTGAATGAAATTTAAATCATATTAAGTATCAAGTGTATTTAAATAATAACATACACATTAATATGTATTCAGTGAAAAGATACTAAAGTTGAGTCATGTTGTTCTATTTCCTTAGAAATCTCTGATATTTTATTCAATGCCTTCATCTATATGATTCCAAGCATGCTGTTCTAATCAGTCTTTAGGATTCTATTTTGCCTCATCCAAAAATAAAAAGATAAAAAAGGGTATTTCAAATCCAATTTTTCCCCAATTTCAAAGTACTAATGATTTAAAGTTTCACCGTATTTTGTTTTACTAGTCACTAAACAATAGTGTTTATGTATCTTCAATTATGTGCTACCATACCAGGGATGAGAACAATTATTTGGTCAAATATTTTCTGTAAATTGAAATTTTATTTAAGAGTGGTACTTCTGTAATGTTCAGAATAAAGGCCAAGATATTTTGCCCAAATTGCTATTTGTTCAACCATATTATTTGTAGATGAGACGTTCTGACACCATCAGACTGGAGGCTGAGACTCCTAATAAAAGAAAAAAATAATACACAGCCATGTAAATTATTTTTTCCTGTTTGCTTACACACCTGGGAAATGAATAGAAATTGTAGAAATGACAAAGAGTCTTTGAGTTGATTGTATTCTTCCTACAAATCTCAAACTTTTAAAATTAGGGTTTAAAACATTGGCTATTTCTTATTATCAGAATAGTGATTATTAGTGAATGTACAAAACCAAAATATGAAAAAAATTTATTTATCTAATTTTATGGGTGAGAAGAATATTTTCTTGTAAAACTAATACTAATAAAATTTTAATTATTCTAATAGAATAGCCAAGTACATATTTTCCTCCTTCTCTCTCAACAGTGTGAATGATTTTAAACTCCTCTCTATAAAAGTTAAAAATTCAAAAGCCTAAAACCTTAATCTTTTAAATCTTAATATTTAAGTATAAGCATGCTTATACAGCTAATTCTTTGACAACTAAAAGACTATTTTTCCTACTAGAGATCTTCTATTTTAATTTGACATTTTTCTTGCTCAAATAGAAGTAATTCAACACAAATTTTTACTTATTATTTGTTAACTTGCTAGTTCATGTATTAATAATGGTTTTAGTTGGATTTCAACATTCCAGAGTGTCTTAGTTACTTTTTACTTGTTGCTGAGACAAAATACCTGATGCCCAATATTAGGGAAGAAAAGGTTTATTCTCACAGTTTCTTGGGAGTTTCAGTCCTACATAGTTGGATCCAAGTCAGCATGGCATGGAGGGTCTGCTGTTCATGGTGGCTACTAGCCACAAGGCACGCTGGTGAGAGAGAGAGACAGAGAAAGAGAGAGAAAGAGAGAGAGAGAAAGAGAGAGAGAGAAAGAGAGAGAGAGAGAAAGCACCAGAAGAAGACCCACCTCATTTATACTGTATCTCAGCGTGTGCAGCGCTCACATTGCCAATCCCAGCGCTAGACAACAAACTGAACACAAGCACTAGACTCAGCCCCATCAAAAGTATGAGGACTTGGGGGGACATAGCATACCCAATACACAGAGTTAATAAATCTCTTTACTGTATTCTCAGTAGGTGTGTGGCATTGTGATTGATACTATAAGCAATGTAATGGGTACTGTGAAATGTGGGAAGGGAGCTAATACATTTTTTGAGTGTCTGCCGTGGGCCTATAGTTCATTGTATTTGATTCTAACAGTCTTTCCAGGGGTTATCATTATTATTTTATGAATGAAAATCTCACAGGGGTTAACCTGCCTAAATATACTTAGTTAATGTATTTCTTGTCTTTCTCTTTTGCAAGAGAGAAAAATAAAAACCCAAATTCTTTAAAAAATTAAAGGAAATTAAAGGAAGGTATTGACTCAAACACAGAAGCTGGGAGTTAGGAATTGCCTTGCATGAAATCAGATATAGCTGCAAAGTTGATGTTATCATGAATTTGGTTTCTCTTTTCTTTCTTTCTTTCTTTTTTTTTTTCTTTTGTACCAGGTATTGAACTCACGACCTCATGCTTGCCAGGCAGGCACTTATGCCACTGAACTAAATTCTGACCTTTTCTTTGACTTGCCTTCCCAGTATTGGTTTCATTTTCAGACTCTACAGTGTAGGGACCTGTAACTCCAGTCCTTTCCCCCCGCCCCAATTGTGGTGTCAAATTGAGTCCACTGTTCACAATCTTATACCGTATCATCGAAAAGAACAGAGTTTCTTCTTCTCACTCTTGAGAATCTTTGTTATTGGCTAAATGATATCACTTGTCCTTTCTTAAATTAATTGCTAATGTAGGGGACTATCATGCCTTTGCCAATTTGGATCTATTCCTATACATGAAGATGGAGTGAATCTCATGAAACCTACAACACTGAGAATGAGAGAAAGTAAATTGCTGAAAGAAAGATCACGATGCTATTGACCGCTTACCATTAAAAGTCTCCCAGTATTAAATTGATACGTGAGTCAAGATTAAGTATGGTATCTGTACTTTTTCTGTATGTGACAGAACTACTAGCACATGATTTCTGCCTTGTTACAGCTTACTTTTAGTA
>RJWM01016346.1:0-45581 GCA_004363535.1 Dasyprocta punctata | reverse complement strand
TTGTGTTGGTTTATCTTCTCATCACCATGAGATCCTGTTTCTCCACAACCTCACCAATGATTGTTCACACCAGATTTTGAAATTTTTGCCAATTTGATAGGTGCGTACATAATACTTTTGTAATCTAAGCAAAAAAGAAAATGTAAAATGTGGGAGGAGATCTTGTTTTTAACAGTAAAATAAAAAAATAAATCATCCACTGTACATGGTGTCACATGTCTATAATCATAGTCCTCTGGGAAGCTGAGGCAGGAGGACTGACAGTTCAAGCCTAGTCTGGGCAACTCAGCTACTTGGCAAGACCCTGTCTCAAAATAAAAAAGGGTGGAGGACAGGGGATATAGCTTAGTGTGAAGGCCCTGGGTTCAATTCCCAGTAACATACAGACACACACACACACACACACACACACACACACACACACACCATTCATCCATTCATCCATCCATATATACATCCATTCATCATCTTTAATTGTACTAAAAAAAGAAATATGAAGAATTCAAATGCAGAAAAATGTTAAAACTGCCTAAAAATATGAATTTGTCATCATTGAATTGGCAGGATTTCTGTTACAAAGATGTCATTTACCTTTAATTAGTTTTATAAGCTCATTGCGACTTTAAAAACACAATAGAACTTTTAAAACCTTTTTAAAAATTTATGGAATTATCCAGGAAAAACAAATACCCAAGTATCCAAGAACATTCTGAGAGAGAAAAGAGTGATATAGGAATGGACTGTTAGATATGAAAACAGATTAAAAAGATACAGTAACTAAAACAATGGATTAGAAATAGAATGATCATGGACATAGTAAAGAAAGTCCAGGAATAGATATGAGGATAAATGGGCACTAAATAGAAGATAAAGATGGCATTTTAAAATGAATCAGTGATGTTGTGAGACAACTGGTTAGCAACTTAGAGAAAGAAAGAGCTCGGTTCCTGTCATGAGTCAGATATTAAAAGTGAAGTATCAGAAAAAAGACATAGACCAATATTTCTCTAACTTTGAAATGGGGAAACATCATAAAGAAAAGGAGTGATGAATTTATATTTCAAAAATAAAAAACCTTCTATGGCAAAACAAACAACCCTCCAAAACAAATGCACACCCACATCCCTGTAGTAAATATTATGAATGTTTCCTCAGTACTTCACCAGCCTTCCTATGGTATAGCAGCCATTGGCCATGCAGTTTGTTTGCGGGTGAGTGTTCACACCTCCTTACTCCTTGCCAGATACGAGACCTGACTGCTTTACCCTATCAGGGCAGTCTTGTTCCCTTCCCATGGTACACTACAGTAATTGGTTCAAAAGCCACTAGCATGTTCCTGATAAAAAAGAATGAAATGTAATCTAGTTTAGAGCTCTAAATTTTGGGGGATTTTAGGATAAAATGTTCCTTGCTCTTCTAAGAGTGCCACTGGAAGTCAGTTTCTCACGGTGAGGAGTGGGATGTAAAACCTGATCAAATGCAGCCTTTTACCCACCATGAGAGATGTCAGACATGAGATGACTGTGTCATCATAAAACACAGAGTAGAGAAAAGGAAAGAAAACAGAACTTTGATATGTTTTAGTCACTGAATCAACCCTGAACTATCTTTGGTCTTTTAGTCAACAAATGTCTTATTCTGAGTTGGGTTTTTGTTACCTGCAAAATAAAGAATTCTGATATACACCATGGATAAACTCCAAAGACAATCAGAAAAATATTTGCATTATATGTGGCAAATAGGTTAAGTCCTTCATTCAAAGACTGACACATCAATATGGAAAAATGCCTATTTTTTAAAAAACGGTAGAATGTCTGCATAGCCAGTTCCGATTAAAGGAAATACAAATGACTAAAAAAAAAAAACAAAACAAAACAAAAAAAAAAGATACTTAAACTCCCTATAAATTAATGTAAATTAGAAAGAAAGGAAATAATTCATTTTTTACTTATAATATTGATAAGGATGGAAGTTTTGATTTATTAGGGCTGAGGACATATAGAGAAACATTCTTTTATAGCCTACTGGAGAGTATAAATTGATGATTTTTAAAATCACACAGTTTTTAACTGGCCAACCAATTAATTCTACTCAAATTTTATACTATAGAAATGCCCAAGCAAATAAGCAAACATATATAAGATACCTTACTATACTGTGTATAATGGTGAAATATTGGAAACATTTCAAATATTCATCAATTCAGAATCGGTTAAATAAACTTATGGCCCATCCAGGCAATCAACACACTTCATGGAATTCATAAAGGATGAAGATATTCTGTACATTTAAGTGAAAAAATAAAGCTATAATGTGCTATAGTTTTTGTGAGTCAGTACATACATATTAAAATAACCTGAAAAGAGTATCATCACAGCAAGAACAGTGATTATAAGTGGGAAACAGAATTAGGAGTCAGTGCAGAATATCCCAACTCTGTCTGCCACTCCATACACATTATGGACTCTCAAATACACATATAAACATACATACACAGTCATCACCACCACTAGGATATCCTGCTTATCAAGAATTAAACTGCTACTTCCTTTTCCCACCTGACTCAACCTATCTTCAACCTCTTCCATACTCAGTGGCATTACAAGATGGCACATGTATTCTAAAACTATGGTAAAACTGTCTAAACGTTATCTTAGTTGGTTAGCAATATTGACAATCTTGTATTGATAGTCCTAGTCAATGCTAGTGACAAAATATTCCTCCATCCAGGGAATACTGCTCTCCAAACGTCCTCCCTTGGTATTAACAGTCCCTTTATAGTTTTGATTCTTCTGGTCATGAGTGTTCATGTGTCATTTGCTGGGCTAGATGCTCCAGGGGATTCAGACAGGAGTAAATTGTTTCAGCCTTCAAAGAACTCATGATCTACTAGAAGAATCTGACAAATCCACAGGTAACTAGAAATTGCCAGTCTCTCTGAAATTTAATTTCATGCCTGTATGATGCTGGCAGCCCTGCTTCCAGCTGCCCCTGCCTGCCCGAGCCATATCCTCACCTCACAACCTGTTGTCCAGTACCTGAGGCCTTACTGGTTTTCTTTACCCAAGAAAGAAAAAAAAAAAAAAAAAAACAAGGTAGATCTCTAGGTCTTTGTCCCATGCCATCCTCGCATCTCTTTGTTCTGTCCACTGTCCTGATCACACATAACCCTACACTTTGCTCTTGACATTGCTGCCTGACAATTCCCTCTTCCCTAAACCCTTAGAAACACACTTGGCAGGGCAGGGTGGAAAGTAACCTAGTCACTCAGAACTGGTGATCTAGCTGGCACAGTCATGAGCCCCTTTCCAGTGTCTGCAGAAGTCATTTCCCCTAGTAGGCTTCTCTGGAGAAGGGATTTCCAAGGGAGGACAGGGCCTTAGTTCACCAGCTTTAAAAATAAGCACCCCATAGAATAGGGAAAGAAAAAAAAAGCCAGCTTAACCTGAGCCTTGTAACAGAGAGGGGAGTGTGTGGGGAGAACAAGAGGGAGATCCAATTAATTACCCTTAGAAGCAAAGGTAAAAGTTGAGGATTACGAGACCCATTTACAGGAGGGAATAGACCCATCATTGAGCCTAGAGAATGGGAGGATTGTTTAGGGCCAGAAAAGCGTCTCAATGTTCAGATTCCTTTCCTTTTCTGGAGCTTTGGAGAGAGGAAGGTCATAGCTTGGGTTTGGAAGTTACACTTAGCAGTGGGTTCAGCTTGGGAGGGTGACTGTTGTCTTGGGTCCAATTCTGGGCCCACAGCCTGCCCCCACCCTAAGGGAACAAGAGCTTCAATCCTCTCTGGAAGCTGGTATGGGTTGGCAAAGGAAGGGGTGCCTCCAGTGTGAGAGGCCAACCCATTATCATCACAAGGGCTGATGACACAGACCCCACAAAGCAGCTGGGGCCCCAAATGCAGGGTAACCCTAACCCCAACAGAGATGAAACAGATAGAGGGAGCGCTCTCCCACACAATGCCCGGGCCCTCCTCCTCCTTGCACTTCCTCAAGAGCCTTTGTCTTCTGGTCCCTTGGGCTTGAAGCCTCTCTCATTCTCCACAAATGCTGCTCATTAAATTCAAAATGAGGCCTCTGGGGAAAGGGTCTGGCGCTTTCCCTCTTTTTTCTCCCCCATCCTCATCAGTCTGGCCAGCTGTGAGAAAGGCACAAGCTGGTAACCACTTCACAACTTTCCCTTGGTTTCTGTTTGTTTTTCCCCTTTTAAAGCATTCCCTGCTGGTGGTCCCTCCTGGATAAGGCCTTAGGCCCAAAGCTGTGACAGTTGGCACCTAGAGACTGTGGAAAATGTTCTGTGGTGAGTCAGGTTCAGTTGGAATACAATGGCCAAGCCTCTGTACTGGCCCTCTGATTTGTCATCTCCCTAATCAACTATAGGCCTCTGAATTCTGAGGAGGGCAGAATCCTCTTGTCCCCCCAGTACCACAAGCCAGTGTGGCCAGAGAAAGGAAAATGTGGCTTTGTCTTTAGATGTGACCGGGGTTCTGATGGGGGATCTCAGAAAAAGGTGGGTGGTAGAAAGCATCTTGTGAAAACCTGCCAGAGGAGTGGGAAGCAGGGAGAGAAAGTTGCTGCTCAGAACTTTAGGCTTTCTCTCAGGGGCAGGTCAACATTTCCAAAGGAATTGGGTTATCATTCATGGTATTTTTGTCATTAATCTTTCTTAGACATTGACAAAAGCCATAAATCTTTCCAGCATACATGGGTGGGTGAAAGCGCATGCACGTACGCACACACACACACACACACACACACACACGCAAACACTTTTCAAGGTTTTAGGGACACCTGATGAAGAACTCCTGAGTTCTAGAAGGAAGTATAAGTTTTAGCACTGAAGTGAAACCAGATAAGGTTCCAGTGGTGATGCAGGCAAGAGTTCACTTGAAGCAGTAGCTTTGCACTAAACCAGGCAGCTGGTAGTCTGATTCGAAAGGTTGTTCCTGCTTCCTGTATAGGTGTTTAAAGGGTATCATTACCACCAACCCTATGTTGGGCTCAGGAGAAGAAGCCAGGAGGCAGAGCAGCTCTGGACACATTTATCCAATGCTTGGCCATGAGGCATATTATGGAATTGGAGAGAAGGGAAGAGGTCTTAGGTTGTGCATGTGCTGTGGTTCAGGACTGGCTAAGCATTTTAGCTTTCCATGGCTCATGTCACAATATCACTGTAAACTAGGGACCATCATTCTGATTTCACTAATAAGTATAATAAAATTTAGGGTGCTTGTTAAGTTTTTCAAGGTCATCCAGCTAGTCAGCAATACTGTAGGGATAGAAATCCAGGTCTCTCAGGTGTCAAAGCCCATCACACAAGAAAACATAACTGAAAACATTCTTCCTGGCCTCTTTCCATGGCTTCCACGACAGACTAAGAGGCAAGCAGGTTGTGAGCTGCTACACTGGCATTCTGGTCTTACTCACCACGGTTCCAAGTGCACTTAGCAGATTCTTCATTAGCTTCCCAGCACATACCAGGCTTGTGCCAATTTTGCACTCTAATGTGGTCTGCACCTCAAATATTTCCACAGCTTACTCAAATTTGAACTGAATTAACTCAAGGGTCAGCTAATTAACATCCTGCTTTCTTTGTGTTGTCCTCCTTAATGAGATCCTTTTTTACACCAGTCCAAGATGCCCATTACTCTTTCCAACCGAACTTTCAAACAGCCTCATTTCTCCTCCTCATCCCATCTTGAGGAAGCCTTTCCAAGTAGGGTTGTTTTTCAAAACTCATTGGACCTGACATTTCCTAGCTTAGGATTCTTCATAAATTAGACATTTCAAATTACTCCTCTTGATGATGACACCAGTTGTAGCCAAATAGATGGGAAACCTAACCCAGTCGTCAGGGAGTCCACCACAATAGCTCCTAGCCTTGTGTGAAGATAGGCCTCCTCTTCTACAGTAGGATCCCACCTACTGTACTCCTCAGTCCAGCTGAGTGGGAACACAATGTTTGCAATTGGTGTCTATCACAAACCACACCTACACTGTACAAAAGTTATGGAAGAACAAAAAACCCATGAGACAGCACTGTGGCTTTTGAAACAGGTATGAAGGCTCTCTCGTTTAATAGCAATTAAAAGAGGAAAATGTACAAGAGGAATACACATGCTCTTTCCATAGAGGCACTTTCCCCTAACCACGTGGCCCATTTGCACCAGTAGCTTTACTAGTAAGTTTTAGAGAAAAATGTTCCCTTTAGAGTTAAAAACAGACGTCACTAAAATTTCCCCATAAACATGTAGCTACTTGTGCAAAATAAAAAGGCCAATGCCAACACATTAGTGAAAATTCATTGCAAGTGCAAGCAAAGAAAGAAGGAAAGAGGAAAGAAAGAAATAGAAATAAGAATGGAAAAATAAAATAATAAAAAAAAGAAAAGACAAAGACAGAAAGACAGACAGAAAGAAAAAAAAGAAAGAAAAAGAAAGAAAGAAAGAAAGAAAGAAAGAAAGAAAGAAAGAAAGAAAGAAAGAGGCAATTGAAGCAGTCAGAAGAGTCCTTGGAGAAGGGAGACTCAGGTAGAGGAATTTCTGAAGCAGCCCCCAGAGAATGTATTCACAGACCTGAGGAAGAAGGTCATAGCCAATGCTACTCCTTCCCTGGGTCTAGGACTTGATAAGCAAGCACTTGTCAAGTAGGCAGCAAAGCTAGATGACTCTGAGGGTAGAGAGACTGGCCTGGTATGCAACCAGGGATACTCCCAGGGGCTGTACATTCCTTTTGCCAATGGTGACTTTACTGGTTCTAATTCCAGGTCCTTCTCATTCTTCCCCATCTGCAATAGTATCACCCAGTCTGCTCAGAGAGACTTTCCTATGAGTATTAAAACTACACAAGCTGCCTATATTACTACTGAAACCCACTAGGGTCCCAAACCAGACTCTCTTCAGAAACACAGAGGTGTTTTTAGGTACATGGACAAAGGCTCATAGTGACCAGAAGGCAGAAGGCAGGAAGCCAACCACACATTTTTGCCCTCTGGGGCACTGGCACATACGCAGGCATGTGAGGCCAGATGTGAGGAGTGTGAGTGGCATGGACACATACACTTCACATAAGTCCTTTCAGTTGGTGGCTCAGCTACAGACCTGCAGACAAAACTAAGAAACTCCTTCTTCATCAATTCAAAACCCCTTAACAATGCCAGTCTCTGTTTTTATCTTTCCTGGGCCACTAAAAGTATGTCTCTATATACACTTCAGAAGCAGCATGTTGGTTTGCTTTGTTAGGGATGAGTAAAGGCAGATGGAGAAGGAAGAGGAGAAACACCAAAGGGTCCATACTTATGGGTCTTGTGCTTGAACAAGCTTTTCCTTTAGCAGGACTTGGTGTCAAATGTGTAGAGTAGCCCCTATTTCTCCATGCCGTTCACCTTTTGCTCTACAGTACAGTTCTTCCAGGGCTGAGGTTTGTAAGTAGACCAGCAATGATGACTGTCTAGCAAGATGAATGCTGTGCCATGCTTGAAATTCACTCCAATCCATTCAAAGTCTCAGCATGCAAAGCTGAAGAGATCTTACAACAAACTGAGTACTAGTGAAGAAGCGGGGGGATATTTGGGGTCCTTCTCAAGTAATAGGACTTCAGATTAGTGTAACCATTTCTCACCTTTTCCAACAAAGTTCAGGTTTTGGAATCTCTTGGGTCTCATTCTCACAGACCCCCGCCTTGCTTTATTAAGTTTTTCATAACCCTAACCCTCTTTCTAAAACCCAGGGCCAACTACCTAGCCCAGTGGCTAAGTACCACAGGCTTTTGCAGAACTTGGATGCAGCCTTGTTGTTCCAGCTTTGAAAAGCACTACACATCAGTATGCATATTTTCTTTTCCATGGTTTTTAAGATATGATGATAATGGCAGAGGGTGGGAAATGAAAAAGGAAGCACTACCCTTCTCCGAAGTAACTCAATAGCTGACAAAAATTGTGCAAAATTCTGTTTGATGAGTCTCACCTCCCACTAATACAATCTGGAAATTCCCACATGGCCTATGGGTCATAGTATGGTAATGTACAAGTATATTCTTACCAGTAGTTGTAGTAGTGACTTCCTGAAGTGTCTGAAAGTATAATTCCTCTAACTGATCTTATAGCAAGCCCTTACCTTAAGGCTCCAGAGTCCATCTGGTACAATAGATACAGCCTCTAAACTAAGTTGGTTTAGGCTCCAGAGTTTGGCTAGGATTATAGGTAATTATTCTCAGATAATGCCAATGCGTGGCTTTGGGAATGGGCCTCAGAAAAGGATGGTGGGAGCCATGGGCTTGACTAAGAATAGCTTTGAATCTAGTATATAACTTAGTAAAAATTGCAACTGGGCCAGAGGCAACATACCTCTTGCCACAGTTGGCCCTGTCTACTTCCACGATGGCAGTGGCTTCCTCCCTAGTCCAGTCATGGCTGCCTCCAGCAGAGTTAGTGACATTACCTTTAAAGATGGTGACCAGAAGGTTGTTTTTAAACACAAATGAACATTCTAAGTAATCCTTGGGCTTTATGTAAGGATAAAGGAAGGGCTACTTTTAGGCTTCTGAGATCTGACCGATCTCAATGGTACTGCTGGAAGAAGCAAGTAGTGACTCTCTGGGAACCTACAGTAATAACTGTTCACCTACATTTTGAATCAAGTGCTCTGACCATAACAGAAGAGAATAAGGTAAAGAGGAAAAGGAATAGGGCTCTAATTCAAACTGTTTGCTTTTTAAGATCCAGAAAAACACCCTAGGCTGAGACCCGACACTCCCAAGGTGAGAGCAACCTGCAGTGAATCCTGGGATCCAATGGTAATGCTGTTTATCCTGCCATAGAAAAATAAGTAGTAAAACCCCTGGGTCAGATCAGGGCTAAAAAACTGCATCCTTGGGGGACTGAAGTGAAGCTGTCACCTTACCACTGACCATGCTTGTTTACCAGTCCATGAAAGTCAACAGACTGAGAGATGGACACCTAAAACTGTCTTTAGTGCATTAAATAGTAATGTTTGATAGGCCCTTTTCTTGCACCAGGAAGGATCAGCCTCATCTATGTGGTAAGTGGGCACTCAGAAGTAAACAGAATATATTTTATTATCCTTTTGGTTACTCACCTTACCTCCAGAAAAAGCACCTACTTTGTCTGGATAGTTCCTGGGCTCTAGCACTAAACTGTAGAGCCATGGACAAGAGGTGGTTCATCGCATTTGGAATGACGATACCACTTTTTCTAGGATAATACAGTGTAGTAGTAACCTTCCAAGTCCCCACCTAGCAACATCTTATGTACTTGCTTATCCTAATGTCTCTTTTACCAGGGAAAGATTATGTGAATACTACTGTACAGGCTTAATAAAAAAATACATATGTTCTCTTTGAAGAAGAATGCACAAATGCAGTGCCAGCCTGAGCTGGATCCTAGACTGTGGAGCTGCAGGAAGTAGCCACTGTAAACTGAGGCCAGCCTTCATGAGTGGTGGCTGCTGATGAGTCCTCGAAGCTGCTTGGCCACAGTGTCAATCAATTTCTGTTTGTCTCGCTCGTTTTTCCGAAACTGTGCAAACATGTTGTTCTTGCGGCTAGTATCCTTCATCCTAAACAGAGAAGGAAAGAAAGAGGGGAAAGCATTTGAAGAGATATTAGAAGAGAAACTGCAGAAAGTAGGATGGCATGAGTGTGGAAGAGTCCTGACTTTTCCCATTGTTAGCTCTGTACTTACCCATTGATTCAGGAAGCTGCCCCTCTGGTATGCTCAGTCCTCCCAATTTAAGTCATATTGGAAAATAGCCAAGATCCAGCTTTGGAGGGACCAACCTTCTTATTCCTCTCACACCTACCCACCTCATTCATTCCCTTCTCTCCCCAGGTATGCACCTGATATAGGAGTATGAGACATGGTACAGCTTTGTGGGGGCATTAAGCCCTTACAGAATGTCCAGATCTACTCATTACTTCATGAGTCTTTTGGGATCTTACAGATGGTATTTGGAAGTGAAGCATGGAAAATGTTCATAAAACTAGCAATTCCAAGAGAACATGAATAACTAAAAGTCACTGTGTATTTCTAAAACTCATTATAGCTGGTTCCTTCCTCCTATCCCTGAAGAAATCAGGACTTGACTAATTAATCTCTTTTCTTTGGTCTCAGGGGAAGGCCCTGATAGGCAGGCAGGTTACTAAGTAAGTACGGTGCTAAGGAAAGAAGGTACCAAAGGGTAGACCACCCTTCTCACTTGAGAAACCAGTGTTTTAAGCAAGAAAAGCTCTTGAATTATGGCTGGCTACATTCCCAGACTTTTTATCTTTGGGTTATACTAAAGCTTCACAGATGACACTATTCCTAGAGTACAAATAATGGGCAGTTCTGGCTAATGGTTTTGTGAGATGCAGAACCCCACCTGGGAAGCATGGAACTGTCACTGTTGTGGTTTGTTTAAATGTCCCCCCAAAGCCTCATGCAATCATGGAGGTGGCTGAATCTAATGTTTGTGATTGGCTCGTTGGCTAATTCTGGGATTGATGATGTGAGTGCTGTATCCGCTAGGGGTGGGGAGTCAACAAACAATATAAGGGAGGAAAGGGGGTGTGTTTTTCTCCTTTTTGCCTTTTTGCTCTTGTCTCTATAAATTGAAAGAACCGTAATACAAGAAAAGAATGAGGAAATGAAGAAAAATTACTTTCTATAGCACTGACATTTTATCTAATGTCCTATGTGATCATTAATTCCATAACTCCTTGAAGCAGTCCAGGGACAGGCACCCAGAGCTGGCCTTCAGCTCCCATGAGGAAGCTCTTGTAATACGTAGGGGAAAGTGAAGACCAGGGCAGTCTCTACTCGAGGCGAAGATTTCTTGGCCATTAAAGCATGGAGTTGGAATTAGGCACAATACGGGTAAACCTACATGCCCTGAGGGGTGATAGTGACATGCTGGTTTGTACTCAAGAGATATTCCCAAGCCAAAACTCTCCCATCTCCCAGCCCATTCTGCAAGTCCAAGATCCTCTTACATTCTAACTGTGACCACTTCTCAATGACACAAAGGTCTCTCTCTCTTTCTCTCTCTTTTTGTTTTTCCTGAATGTCTTCAGCAGGTATTTGGGGCTTCTGATGTCTCATTCTGCTAAGAGGGGCCAGACAGAAGAGACAGTTGAGCCCAGTGAAGCTAGCTGTGGTGAAGCAGGAATGGGTCAGGTAAAGGAACTGATTCCTAGGAGGCTGGAAGATGTGGATTTTAAGTGATCTGGGTAGTCTTTTCCCTACTGTGTTTGGAAGGAAGCTTTTAAACTTTGCTGATTTCTAGGGCTAGGACATAGCTGTGTTATTGCTTAGGCCCTCAGAATGGTAAACAGAAGCTGATTATTTTAGCCCATTGCTGATCAATAGGAAGTGAATAAACCTGTACATTCTGGATTTACAGATTCTCAGAAACAGAGGAGTAAAGGACTCCTTGGAGAAGTAACTGACCTGAGGGAATCTCAGAACCCATTTAGATACATAATGAATGCAACCATTTCAGAACCAACTCAAAAGTCTAAATGTTTCCTTATTTCAACTGGGCAACAAACTCTGGGATCAGGCCTTGCCTGTAAAGACAATTTTCCCTGGGAGATTCAGGTTTCAGATCCTAAAACCATGGACCTTACCACCAGGAGGTAGGGAAACTGCATAGGAGTTCTTTTTGTCAGAACTGAAATTTAGCCCCTAAACTAGTAAGAGCACCGAGTGTACAAGAAAGCAGAGTGGGAACAATCTTTTAGTGGGTACTCAGGGAGAAAAATCCCTGCCATTCCCAGCCCCAAAGGAATTGGTAAGCCAAGGGTCACTCTAAGGATCAAGCATAGAGGAGGTAGCCAGCCAGTTGGCACCTGGCTGGTTTAGTAGATTAGTATGTCAGGGAGGGGGGAAATTTACAGGGTAGGGATTTTAGTGTAATTATTAGTGTCAATGAGGAAACCAGTAGGACTTGCCTCAGAGTGATAGAAAAGGCCCAAGTGAATAATATACTTACTCTCTAGATATCCTAGGGAGGAAGGTCAGTGGGAGAGAGAACCATGGGAAACAAAGTTAAAACGGAAACATCAGTCCTTGACACCATGTCAGTCTCTTGGTTCCAAACACATAGTGCTGTATCCTGCTCTTGCCTTCCTTCCATTCTCTTCCCTTTCTCTCCCTCTATCATAGCACAGGGTAAGAAAGATACACTTTGACTTCCCCTTCTTCAGGCTCTGCTCTGACCTCCTAACTCTGGGCTTTGCCTTCCTAGGATTTGAGACATGCTTGACTGGCCATATATGTAGACTTTCTGCACTTCCTAAATGCAGGGTGCTTTCCTGACCAGTCATTCCAATTCTAAGAGAAAGCTGCCTTTTTACATGAGTCATGGCCTTTAGTATGCCAACTCTTGCTAGGTGAGCAAAAGCCAGAGATAGGCCTCAAAGAATAGCAGATCCTGGTTTCTGGGTGACATATTAGTTAGCTCTGGGATGTTCTGGGTCTGGTTAACCCAATTCAAGAGGTAGTACTTGCTTCAGAGAGACTATATGTTGTGGCAGAACAACTTTTACTGACTAGTGACTGTTCAGCTTTCTTGGGGCAGTAAGCATAATAAAACTCAGTCTAGCAGGGGCCTGAAGTTCAGGGCAGATGAAAGTTTCAGTAATTCCTAGAACTTCTCTGGTAGGAATCAGAGAAACCACCTGCTCTGTGGGGCTGCTCTGTCATCATAGCCCAGGTGACTGTGACCATTCTCACTGTGCTCACCAGGTGAGCCTGAGTCCCAAACTAAGCCAGCTTCCTTTCTTCTCTTATTTGCTCTAAAAACACTTTGCCCCATTAGGCTGATAGTGTCAGAGTCCAGCACTGTCAGAGTCTGGTACTGTTAAAGGTGTCTATATTTGGCCTCACTTGTTGGGCTCCAGAATTAAGAAGCTATAAGCGGAAGGCTGGCCTGCCACATACAATGATTGAGATGGCTGATAGCACCTATGATCACTTCAAGAACAAGGAAGCTTTTCAAGGTATTGATATAAGGACAATTACCTTGACAACATCCCCTTATCCCAACTCTCCCTCTTCCCAACATAGGTCACTGGGCTGGGTACTCACTTCTCAAGCAGTGTCAGAGCTGTTACAGGGTTTACCCGTAGGTACTTGCAGTTGGGCTGGCCATAATCAGCAAGGTAGGTGGACCAGTCCCACTGGATGAAGAGATCCAAAAGCTGTAAAACATCCAAACCCCACACCAGGGATTAATCAAGCAGATAAGACAAACCAGGATACCAGAAAATCCCATCCATTCGCTCTAGCTAATAGATTTGAAAAAGTACAAATAAAAATGTAGTAAGAGAAAAGTGGCTACAGATTATAGGGCAACTAAAAAATAATGAGTAAACATGAGAAGATGGTCTCTACCATAAGCACAGTGACATCACTAAGAGTAAATGCCAGCATGAAGCCCATAGAGCCAGGCCTGTAAAGACTGGAGTGACCCAAAACACAAGACTCATGGTAATCGTTTACTAATTTATTTAATTAATACTCATCTAATGCTTTCCACATGCCAAGCACCATTCTAGAGGATCAGCATCAAACAATTTATGAATAAAAGTGGATGTAGCCCAATGTTACAGCATACTTTTCAACTTTGGTTAATTTAAAATCAATACTATGCATATTCTAATTCTGTGATTGACCCCAAGTCCTTCATAGCCTTTTTGTTATTGCTTCATTACATGACACAACTTAGGACCCATAATTGTACTTTGTTGTCATGTCTCTTTAGTCTTAGTCCCCTTTTGTCTGAAATATTCTCACAGCTTTTTTCTTTCTTACACAATACGGACATTTTTTGAAGAATATAATTCCCCTGCCTCCATTTTTTTTCTCAGTTTTGTTTGATGCCTTCGCATAAAATTCAAGACATGCATTTCTGACTAGAATACTACGTAAGGGATGCCATGTACTCCTCAGGATATCACATCTGGAGGCATACAGTATCTGTTTGTCCCTCATTGGTGGTAATTTTGATCACCTGGTCAAGATGTTGTCTGATTTCTCCATTGTCTAGTTATGCTTTCCATTGCAACTAATAAACAATTTGGAAAACTATTTAAAACCACAAAAATACACTGTTCCTGATTAAAATTTCCACTTATATTTAGCATTCAATGACGATTCTTGCCTGATCCAGTATTAACTATGTTGGTCACAAACTTATGCTATTTCAACAAAATCCTCTCCATGTTTATCACTTGTCACTCATTGTACTGTAAGGAACTGCTCTTTCTTCTCTCCTCACTAGTATATTTATCAAATGATTATTGATATGGACTAATGGATTCTTGCTTTTCAATGGCTTATACTCATTGCTGTGCCTATTGTTTTGGTACTCAAATTGTCACGAATTTGGCAAATGGGAGTCCCTTCACACAAAAGCATAGCTTTTAGTGACATGCCTCCATAATTTTTTTGAGTACTTTCTGGCATTCTAAGAAGTTACAGGCTCACGTTGCATCTATCCTGCCCCATCTCTGCATTCATCTCTTCTCATCTCTGAGAAGACTGTTTTAGTAGCAATGTTATTGGAGATCAAGATTTGGGTACTAGGTATCTTCATTACTACTGCAGTGCCTTTGTTCACTGCTCTTGGGGGGCAATTTGTGGGGAGTTAAGCTCTTTCAGCAGATAGAGTTGGGAGTAATATGCATTAATAATACATACATGCACACAAACACATTTTAGAAATTGTAACTCCATATCAATATCCTCAGTTCTAATCCATTCTCACAGGGTTGGTTTTTTTTTTCCTGTCTTCCCCAGTGAGAAATCTAGTATTCAACTCATCATTTCATTTGCTGAACCCTAGAATATAGCTACAGTGGCTTCTGTATTGTTTGTACCTAGCACTAAAAAAAAAAAGTTACTAAAAATGAGCTCAAGATTTGTTTGTAATTCTTACTCCCAAGTGAAGACTAAATGTATACTATCAAATAATGTTTATAAATCTTTTTTCCCCTCCTTCAGTGTAGTTACAGTATTCATCTAAATGCAATTAAGATTTTTCTTTTTCATTTGTTTTTAGTTTGAGGCCTTCCTTAATTTTTGAATATGTAGGACATTAACATGCTTACAAAAGTCAAAACTATACAAAAAGATTAACTTGGAGAAGTATCACTCCTTCCTTTATCATATTCCTTTTACCTCAATTTCTCCTATGTTCTATAAGTCACTGACTTCACTGTTTTTAGTTTGTTTTTCCTGTGTTGCTATTTGTAAAGAAACAGCATGTATATATATATTTTTCTTATCCCTCCTAATTTTCTTTTGCAGAAAGTAACATACTATATGTGCACTTCAAGCATCTTATGTCTTGGTAAGTAGGTGGAGGAAAAAGAAGAATAAAAAACAGGATTAGAGGTGGGGGACAGAACTAAAGATCATTATTTCCCAAATTTTATTATGACGCATTATCTTCACAATTGTTACCATACCTTCATGCTACATGTATTAATAATTATGTCATAATTTTTATTTTTACTGATCCATGCTTTAATTTTAAGAAAAACTTGAAAGGGCACTTTATATCACTATCATAAATGGGAAACCAGTATATTTTATAAATAGTAGGTAAATACTGGTACCACAATAAGACAGTCTCCTCATCACCAAAAAGCCTAAAAAGGAGTAGCTTTCTCGTGTTATTTAGTGTATAAAGGCACATTTGGGGACTGTCTAAACTTATCCTGAGTATCTCTTTTATGGCTTTCTGTATCTTAAGTATTACACTCAACCTATACTTTAGGATTAGTTTGAGACTTCAACAAAGAGTTGAGCAGAGTTAAGTGGCCTACGGACAAAGAAGTGATTAAAACAGAAGTTTTAGTCAGTTATCAGTCTCATCAGAGAGGAGCACTGCACACTGGGAAACTGTGCCCTGGGCTAGGCAGGAAGGTCCATAGCTAAGGGATTGGTTAGAGCAGGTGAGGTTGATGAGCGTGCATGAGGTGGACAGCTTGCTAACACAACCACAAGGACAGTTCATTAAATAAAGCCAGGCCTTATATACATCCTTATTTCTCTCATGACCAGGTTTCCTCATTAGTTACTAGATTTCTTGAAAATTGATTTTTGATGACTTTTTACGTCTTTGTAAAAACATTGCTAAAATCCTTGATTCTCCATGTGATGGCTTCTGACAGAATTTATAAACCATGTTTTAGGTCTGCAATGTATCACTCAGTTTATAAGAGTTGCATAAAATGATAACCTGAAGCTTAAAAAGTTCAAGTGAAGAACCTAAAATCCACTGTTACAGAATCTGCAACATAAATAATAAAACATACTTGTTTCTCTCAGATTTCCCTAATGAAAACAAAAACCCATTGAATTCAGCAAACACTTTTAAAGCATGTAATATGTGCAAGAACTGAGCTGGACCTCTCAAGTAATATTAAAATGAGTGGTTTCCTATCACATAGGAAAATAAAAGAAAAACATAAATAACATTAACTCAAGCCAAATTAGTTCCATGCTATTAAATGACATGCTGGCTATTCCTCTTTCTGAATCATCAATTGAGTTTTGTAAAGTTTTTCATTTATAAGAAAATTTAAACAACAAATACAAACTGTGGTACAGAACACACATGCATGTACTTTAAATTTATTCTTGTTTTCAGTGTCTCAAGGATGGAAATCACCTCAGCAATATCAAATAATCTTTGTCATAGAGTTCAATAGAGAAAATTTACCTACATTTTAGTAGCATCAGTAGATTGTTTTCTTAAAAGCTTTTTACTTTGAAATAACTTTAGACTTACATAGATGTTGCAAAAACAGTTCCTATAGTTCCTCTATACCTATTTATCTTCTTTAATGTTCAGGTCTTACATTGCCACAGTAAAACTTCTCATTTACAGCTTGATTTCAATTTTTTTTTCTTCTAAGTAGCACTTTTTAAAATTAAGTTTACTGCTACAATTTAGATATACATAGTGATCACATTTATCATAGGGAATTTGTTTCTGTACATGATAGATCTTGATTCCTCTTTTCCCCCATTTCTCTCCCCTCCCTTCAACCCCTGCTCCCCTCACTATTTACAAAGCTTTGTTTCCATTTTCTCCTTCTTTCCTCATTTCTTTCTTTCTCCTTCCTTTCTTTCCCCCTCCCTAGTTCCCTTTTCCTTTTGATCAGTTTCTTCCTATTTCACAATTTCTATTATACCTTTTGGTTCTTATTTATACTTTCAGTTTCTTACACCAGAGACTTTGTTTCAATTTCACCAGATTTTTCACTAATGTCCTTTTTCTGTTCTGGACTCTGAAAGAATATTCCACATTGCATTTGGTCAGCATGCTTCCTCAGTCTCTTCCAACCTGTTAGTTTTTCAGTCTTATCTTTCAAAATCTTGGTGCTTACATGTGGACATTTATTTTGTATAATTTTCCTCAATTTGGGCTTGCCTACTATTTTCTCATGATTAGATTAAGGCAGAAGTTTCCAACCAGGAAAAGGATTTGCCTCCCGGGGGACATGTGGAGTATCTGGAGACATTTCTGGTTGTCACAAGACTAGGGTGGTAATAGTGGTGCTGGTACTGGTGCCCAGTGGGTACAGTCATGAATTCCATATAACATTTTATAGTGCAAAGGGCACTCCCCATAGCAAAGAACTATCTGACCCAAAACATCAATATTGCCAAGGTTAAGAGGCTCTGGATTGGTTGGGAGTGGTGGCACACATCTGTTAACTCATCACTCAGGAGGCTGAGGCAAGATGGCTGCGAGTTCAAGGCCATAGTGAGTTCAAGCCCAGCCTGAACTATGTAGTGAGACTCTGCCTCCAAACACAAACAAACAAAACAAAATAAACAAACAAAAAAAAAAACAAGACCCTTTTGGAGTGTAGTTATGCATTTTCCCTCCTAAAATACCACAGAAGTCATATAATGCTATTTTTAAAATGTCAACTCAGGAAGTACAGTACAAGATGTCAATGTATCTCATTAACTAGTGGTATTATACACAAATTTGTGAAGCATTCCATATTATGCTAACTTCAGCAGCACATATACTAAAGTTAGAATGATACAGAGAAGAGCATGGTCCCTGTGCAAGGACAACACATGGTATTAACCTCAATCACTTGTTTCAAGTGGAGCTGATGGGTTTCTCCAGTTTCTCTCCCCATCATTTTTTTTTTTTTTTTTTGGTCTTTTTGAGACAGGGTCTCACTATGCAGTTCACGCAGACCTTGAACTCACTTTGTAACCCAGGCTGGCCTCGAACTCTCAGCAATCCTCCTGTCTCAGCCTCCCGAGTGCTGCGATTACAGGTCTGTGCCACCATGCCCAGCCTCCCTTTGTAATTCATACATTTCTTGGGGGAGATACTGTTTCAGACTGTGCAGGCATCTTGTTTCTCCTCAAATTTTTGTCCAGTCAATTTTAGCATCTATTAGATCTGATCTGGAACTATATGTACTATGGTATTTGACCACAGTATTTTTCATTACCCTCATTCTTTCTGTAGTTATTAATTCAAATTCTTCTGTGAGGAAAAGCATTGTTCCTTTTCCTTCAATTCTTTATCCATTTTTAATACCAATATATCCTTCTGGATATTTATTTTACTTTGTGGGTTATAATCCAATACAATCATTATGTATTTTGTTGTCCAGGTTGCTCCAGATTTGGCTATTAGAAACTCCTTAAGATCTGGGCTTCCTTCGTATTTCTGATCCATCTTTATCCTTTTTTGGATAACTTTTCACTTTCTGGTATTACAAGATATTCTAAGGTCATCTTGCATGAGCTTTCCCTGCTCCAGACCTGGAATCAACTGCTTCTCCAAGAAACCCTGGTTCTTTCTATTGGAAAATGGTACTTAGAAATTATGATCTGAGCACTTAGCATACTCATTTCTACTGAAGTATTACCATATCCAGGCCTTCTCAGTGGACAGAGCTAAGAAAATATGTATTTACACTGACTCGTGCATGTATCTATATTTCCGCATCTATCCGTGGATATATTAAAATTATGAGTTCATAGTGATAACACTCCAGGGTTCATTACAGTCTCTTTCCTTATTTCTCTGACTTTACTAATCCGCAACCCTGTGAGATACTGATTTATTGAGTATAGTTCTTGTACACAGTTCTTTTTGTCTTTATTATTACAGTTTCTAGTCTAAATGCAACCTTTAAAGTTACTTATGTTAATTCTCTTCTTTGTCACTTCTTTCACTGTGGTTATATTACCTGGTAATTTAGTTAGGTACATTTTTCACTGGTTCTGCCCCGACTTGTATTCTCCCACATCCTTGTTACTTTAAATTGTTAGGGGGTGTGTGAAACAATACTGCAGTTCTAAGAGTCAGAGCTATATAAAAAGTTCTTAAGAGAAGTATCACCCCCCCATCTTAACTAACCTGTTCTGATTCTCCTCACTTCTTTCTAACATCTTTTTCAACTGTCCCTCACAGGTAACCAATCTAGTTTATGATTTGTCCTTATTTTATTTCTTTTGCACAAATAGATACAAGTACATTTTCTTATATCATCCCTTTCTCACACAGAATAGCATATACAGCTACTCTTTTGCTCTTTTTTTTGGTCATGTAACAGTGTATCCTAGAACTACCTAAAAGTTTGTTCTTCATTAATGATTATGTTCTTGATTTATTCATATAAATGATTTTTTTTGTAAACTAAACAACAGATATAATTTTGAAGAGACAGAGCAGACATTACACTTTGGGATTTTGATTGTTAGGCTGGTGGAACAAAAGTGTTGAATATTTACAGCGTAACACATTGAAAAACTCTAGGGCTAATTTGATTAAAGGCAAACTTAACCAGTGCAGTCATTAATGATGCTTGGTGCTCAAACATATTTGTCTATGTTATCTATCAGAATAAACGAACTACAATACTGTAGCATGATACTTTATAAGCTATGCAGGTAATTAAAATGGTAAATTATGTAATTATTAGTTACACAAAACAGCTTATGAATGAGAAAGCATATGACAAGGCAAGACATTTTGAGTCAGGTTATACTAAACAGGCTACTTATGACAATACCTTGTTTTGCCTTCTGTGTAACTTTTATTTATATAAATTTTAATTAAGAGTTGGCAAATTTCTAAAGATACCCCTGTTCTACTTGTTGTGTCAGAACATTCCCACAGTTTTAGAGGACTCAAATTATAATTCTGGTGGCAGGAGGTAAGGAGAGTAAGGAGAACGAAGACTGAGAAAGGATAAGCAGTGGGCTAACAATCATAAGGTAGACAAGTGGTAGAGATGGCTTGTTGGTTCACACTACACACACACACACACACACGGTTGTTTTTAAAGATCCTCCTCTATTGATTCTGTCTCTCCACTGGGTATTCATCTGAGGCAAGCCAAACCTCTGAAAGATTTTCATTTTGCAGTGATAGATGAGGAAGATTGAACTAATCCAAACTAGTCCAAAGTCACACAGTGAGTTAGTTAATTCAACAGAGAACAAATAGCATTATAATAGCAGGACAAATGCAAAGTTTCAGAAAAGACCTTCAGGATAAGATATTATTAAGATAAAACAGCATTCTGTTGATCTTTGTTAATGCAGATGAATATACACACATCTTTCACAGAAAATATAGAAATAATTCAGATATATATGCTAGTCATGGCTAAAGAAATAGCAGGAGATCTTCAAGAACAAATTATAGGCTAATATTCAAGCAAATGCTTCTGAGGGTGCCTTTGTATTCTTTTGGGTAGAAAGGACTACCAAAGAACTCAGAAAGTAAAGACAAATAACCTGACAGACTATCATTAGTTACTCTTCCAATTCATATTGTGTCTGCTCATAGGTGAATAGAATTGCTGGATATATCTTGCCTTCACTGCCAATTCTTGACATATGAACCTCATCTCCCATGCAGACTGGGAGCTCCCCAAGGATGACAATTACGTTTTCTTATGACTCCTTATAGCATGGACTAGCAAATGGCTAGATTCCCAGAAGACAGTCACCAAACACATGTTAAATGGAATTAAAACATGAGAACTAGCATTTTATAGTAACAATATTGGCTAAGTGATTTTTGCATTTATTTATTTTTAACAACAAATTCCCACATGGATGAAATCCAGGCCTTTTTGAGCAGTACCTTCTAGAAGGAAAGTTATAAGAGGAAGAAGGAATTGTCCAACAGGAGAATGACAGGTAAGGGGTAACCTCATATGTGGATATTTGATTTTAAGGTTCCAAGTGAAGACACCTATAAGTAGTGAGTGGGAACCCAACAAATATTTGGTCCTATTTTGCTGATTCCAGTGGGGACTGTGGTGTTTACCTCACATTAGGGAAAGCCTCCTTTTTCCACACTGTCTGCAGAGATTCATGGGGAGCAAAGGATTTCAGGAGCTAAGACAGGGACTCAGACAGAAACAGATGCAAAAACACACTGACAATAACCATACCCTATCTTCCCTAGGGATGATTTTCTTTACATGTTTTCTCTTGAACAGGCACCAAGTTCAGTAGAGAATTATGTTCCCAAAGCAGGTGTGTCCTTGAAGTAAACTTGATTTAGGAAAACCTGAATTTGCACTTTATATATGTACATTCAGAAGAATACTTCTTATTAAATGCAACGAATTACCAAATGATTTCAAATAAAATGTTTGAGGCACTTAACATATGACCTAACAAAAATTCTAAATAGAGTGCAATCTACTTACTCACTAGAACAGTACACCAAGCTAGACCCTACTTTTGTTCATTCCCTGCCTTTGACAGGATGAAGCTAATCATGTCATGTACTTTTCATAATCTATGATCCACAGCAGCCTTTTTAGAAGTCACTAGAGCACAGCAAAAAGAGGTGCAGGCTTAGGATTTCCTGACAGTGTGACCCCCAAATCTGCTTTTTTTGGTTCTGATATGGAATCATAAGAGCTCCTAGAAGCAGCTGAGGGCAGACCAAGAGAGCAATTACAAAAAGTCCACAAAAAAGAATAAAACTGACTGACGGCCCATTTATATTTACTGTTCAAGATTTCTCCCAACCTTATTTCCTGACACAGAAATCTGGACAAAGGTAGGAAATAGAACTCAGCACTTACTTTAACACACACTGCTAAAGTACCAACAACGTATCAGGCACTCTTAAGCACTCCATAGGAAAAGACAATAAAACAACATATTTACTCTTGAGGAACTCAGTCTGGTGAATAAAGAATTACAAAGTAATACTGATACTCTGAAAGATACTCTGATAGGGTACAAAAAAAGTTCAAAAGAAGGGCATCTAAACCTGAGGTAGGTAGCTGAGGACTGGAAGAGGTGGGGTTGGGGTGTCAGGCAAGGAATTTGACTTGGCTGAGTCTCTCACAGTGCTGTGGGAATTGCTTGACCAAATTAAGCCAGCAATAAATAGCTTCATATGCTGAGAAGCGAATTTTAGCCTGGAGGTTTTCCAATCTTTTACCATTAAGGTTGCTACCTGATTTTTTTCTTGATCTAGGAATGAAAAATCTGTGTAAGTAAAGTTTTATTAAAACACAGACATGTTCTCTTTTATTTTGTTATTATCATAGATATTTTTGTGGTGTAACAACTGAGGTATGTAGCTGTGACAGAAATCAAATGGCCAAGAAAATCTAAAATATTCACTATGATCTTTTACAGTTTGTCTCAAAAATCAGTGCAGGGAGAGCAGAGTGCTTTGAGACTTTTTTTTTCCTTCAAATGTGAGATATATACTATATTAAATTGAAGAAAGGAAGAAAAAAACTGTTTTAAGAGATCCTTCTATTTGTAATGAAATTATCTGGGGAAATTCTTAGGAAAGAGAAACATGTTTAGGTGAGACCTTCAAGGCACCAAGATACCTAGTAGAGAAAGGCTAAGAGATTGTCACACTGGTCTTGAGAGGCAGAATATGAAGACAGGAGGTATGAGAAGGGCTAAGAAGAAAATCCCTGAGGACACTGTAGGTTGGAAACCTGGGATATCTAATAAATAGTTTTTATACAGTTGTTGCTGGATAAAATTTGACATAATCTCTCCTCCAAACTTACCCCTTCCATGTCAGTCTTTAGACAAATCTATTTTGTTCCCAGTTGCTCAGGTGAATGACTTTTCTGTGTGTACATGTATGTGTATATGTAGGAGCAGCTCAGTTTCACACCTAGAAAGCTATAAAATAGCACTGTACAATGGGAGCCCAGGAGGCAAACAGACTGACAGTTTCTAAGGATTCACAAAAATGTGAAGGACACCTTTGGATTTTCCATAGGCATTAGAACTGGGGTGGAGAGAGGTTCTAAATTCCTCTGGATGTCTATACTTGAGCTTTATAACAATGGCCACTCAATAGTAGGATGGCTCCTGAAATTCCTAGGAAGATTTTAACTTGCCTTTTACCTGGCTGAGGACAGAGGAAAAGGGCAGGTACAGGCGGTGTGGCTCCTTACTTTCTTGGCAACCCAGCTCCAGTGGATGGAGGCTTCATTAGGCTCTATACCAGCAACCAACTGCATATTAGTTATTGTCTTAGTCATTTTTTCTCATTGTTGAGACAAAATATCCGACAGGTAAAGTTAAGAGAGGAAAGTTTATTTAGCTCACAGTTTGCCCTAGTTGGCTGGTTCCAAGATAGGGTGGCAGGGCAGAGGGCCACTACAGAGGAGAAATAGTCTAAGGCAAGCAGTCAAGTGACAGCACATTAGCAGTCTTTCTGTCCCTTATATTTTATGCAAGCTACCTGTCCTAGGGCAGGTGTAGCTCATCCCCTTGATCCTAGTCAGAACTGTGCCAAACCAATTGGTGTACTGATTTAGTAATCACACACCCTTGATCCCAGCAGCACACATTGTAGATCCAGCCACCTTTGAAACCACCCCTGCCATGACCCCTGCATGAGGCTTTTGGGGGACATTTAGATGCAAGTCATAACAGCTATTTCCTCTAAAAGGAAACATCACCCTGGGAAATCTTTATTTGCTATATTTGGGTTTCTTCATTCTAAAGTTCTCACTTCTAAGACTACGCTGGTAAAGAGAAAAAGGCTTAAGGCTCTCTCATTGTCATCAGCTGGTGCCTATGGAAGATTTGCAGGTGAAAATGGTAACACCAAGCATTTCTTCCAATGGCCTTCCTAAGACAACTTCTCACTCACTGATCACAGCACCCATACTGTTGCAGAGAGCAGAAGGAAACACCATGATCACACTGGATGATAAAAACTATACTATAACCACTCAAGCAGAGGATGGGGGGCCCCTGCTATGGGCTGAGTTGCCCCTTGTTGGGGTAGGCGAGGCAGGCAAGTGTGAGTTTAGATGGAATTGCTGCCACAGCTCTGATCAAAGGAGATAGGAGCCATGGGCTAGTGCTTTTCTTTGGTATACTGTGATATGTTAAAGATTCCTAGATGAAGGCCAGGAATATAGTTCAGCTGCACAATGCCTGCCTGGAAAATACTAGGTCATGAGTTCAATTCCTTGTACAAAAAAGAAAAAAGATTCCTAGATGAATGGATTAGGGCCTGTATTATTGAGTTGTTAACTAAAATACCCTTTACCCCTGGTCAAAGTGACTAAGTGTTTTAAAAACATCTCTGCAAAGAGACCATTAGTTGAAGAAAATATTAATAATATAAATATAAGTAAACATCAGGAAAATGGCAGATCTCAAAAAACCTCCAGAGTACAAGCTCTTTATCATTCACATTAGAAAATTAAAAAATAGTAACAAGATAATTAGTTGGTAAATCAACCCCCAAATTTGAAATTATCAGAAAAGCTGTTTGAAATGCAATTTATATCCACTATTATGAGTAATGAACTTTTCTTAGTTTATAGTTCTTAAGTACATACTAGGTGCTGAAATATTAATGATATTAGTGTGCTTATGTATATACATGTGCACACACAAGCCAACTTTCCAAGGTAATAATAATGTTCTATGTCTTAAACTTCAGTGGTGAGTAGGGTATATGTGGGAATTGTGGGGAGCTGCTGAAGCTGGAGATCAATCACACTTGTGGGGCTGCAGCAATATTGGTCCCAAGAACAAAGAGTGCTGGAGGCGAGTCACATGACAAAGCTGCTCCAGTCCAGAAAACACCACACACCAGAAGCAATCCAAGCAAATAGGTTGCTAGGTAGATGGGTGTCATGTGACATCAACCTGCCAAATATATAAATAGACGTGCTGCAGTGGTTGAGCAGTTCCTTTCCTCCCATCGAGAGAGATGGCTTCACTTGACCTCAGCATTTTGTACTGACACTTTTTTTATTTCCCCATTCACCCACTGTCCTTCCCCCATTCACCCCCTGGAACTTCTGAGAGCTGCACTGGATGGCAGGGAATATCCTTTCGAATCTATTCAATATTTAACTATACTTAATAAATTGTTACACACATAAATATATTAGGGATTAGTACTCAAATCAGTAATAGTTCTTAATAAAAAAAAGTCTGGCGACACTGGCTAAATAATAACATATTTCTTATGAAATAAGAATTTCATAAGAAAAATGGTTTGAGTTCTTTGTAAAAATGGATAAATTAAAAAATATATCTGTAGAAATTACTTTCATTTATTGGTCATTATTATAATTAATAGCACAAGTACTTTAAGATAGGCATAAGAGCTGGGCATGATGGTGCACATCTGTAATTCCAGCACTTGGGAGCCTGAGTCAGGAGGATCACAATGAGCTTGAGGCCAGCCTGGGATCCATAGTGAGTTCAAGGTCAGTCTGAACTACATATTGAGACCCTGCCTCAAAAAAATAATTGTAAAAGATAGGCATAAGGAAAAAAATGCCACGATTTGCCAATTGGAGTTAGAGAGAACAATGGCTGCAGCAGCAAACAAGCCCAGCCTGAGAACCAGTGCCATGTGTGGGCCACAGCCAAACTGGGAACAGCCAACCCCCAGCCGCTTCTGACATGTGGGTTGGCAAACAAGAAGTACCAGTCTCCCCCAACTCCCTGTAAGCAATTGGCTTATCTGGAGAAACATAGGCTGTGATGATAGCTATCGAGGTGAAATGCAATTGGATGCCTGTGGTGTTTTGGCGTTTCACTGACATTGCAGGTCTAGGGCCAGTGGTCTGATCATAAGTTCAGAGGATATCACTAAGCAGTGTGTCATCTGCAGGGGGGAATCTCCCTCTGAGGGTTGCAGCCATTGTTGATTCCCTATGGTCTTGTGTTGAGGTCCTATACCGCTTCCATTATTTTGTTGGGTTGGGTTCTATTCTCTTTTGCTTTGTTTGATTATGTTAAGGATTTAACATGGCAGGAGAAGTGATTTCAAGGACAGCAAGATATACTATGGTAGCCATTTTGGGATTTATTATTGGTTGTTTTGAAGTCCTTTATTGCATTCATTGTTTTGTTTTTATTGTTTCTATTCTATTCCATTCTGTTTGATTTTTACTATGTCTGAAGTTATCTGCAGTTATTTTGAAGACATCAAGGGGCATTATGGTAACTACTGTTGATTTCATAATGTTTTGAAGTCCTGTATCTCTTACACTGGTTTGTTTTGATTGGTTTTATTCTGTTATATACTCTTTAAAATAAAAAAAAATGCCTAAGATTAAAGGGTGATAAAGCAGGTAATGTCCTTATACCCTGGACAACTTTACAGCAAGCTAGAATCTCAGTGGCCTAAAAAATACACTTGGGTCTCACAAAAAGGCTTAGCATGAGTTAACAAACTTCTTATGATCCTTAGCCTAATCAGATAAGCATTTAAAATCTATTTTGTTCACTTGTTTGAGAGGTTGCAAATAGAATAAAACTGCAACTCAGAATTCCATTGCCAAATTTAAGGACAAATCAATAGGTTAGTTTAAAAAGTATTAGATAATACGTGGCTCTCAACCAAGAGATCCTTTTTGATTGTTCTGCTTCCCAAAGACCATGTTACTGCATAAGTATACACAAGTTCCCAGGAAAGCTGCAGTCTCAGCCCCAACAGAGTTGGTATTTTGCTATTTCTCTTTTAATTAAATTTCTTGTCTTCTTTTAAATTATATTTACTAATTACATTTTATGTATCATTTTAATGAATCATTTAAACTCCATTTTGGAAATAAGTACAATTAAATAAATTTAATAAATAATGCTAATGGGCATAGCACCTGCCCTTAAGGGTTATAGGAGACCACGCATTAAGTACTTTGACGTCAGAGAAAATAAATATCAGAGAGGCCCCAAAGACTATGGTTCCACTCTGGCTAAAATATAGGCACAATTTAGATAAACAGAAGAGAACAGAGAGAATTTCAAGCAAATGGACCAGTGGTAACAGAAAAGGGAGTAGCAGAAATGTATGGGAAGAGGAAAATGAACATTTCTTGAACATCTACTATGTGACAGATACTGAACTTGTGTCTTACTTATCTATTTTATTTAATTCCCAGGAAATACAACAGCCTGTTAGGTAGGTATTTCCATTTTATAGATGAAGAAATCCAAGAAAAGGATACAAGAATGGATTGGAAGGAAGTGACAGTCAGAATTTGGATCCAGGATAGTTCAGCTCCCAAGCTTGCTCTTTTTCTCCAGTATCTTTTTGGTCTCAGTCAAGAGCCAATTGGTGTACACTTTGGAGGAAAGCCCAAGCTTGCTCTTTTTCTCCAGTATCTTTTTGGTCTCAGTCAAGAGCCAATTGGTGTACACTTTGGAGGAAAGCAGAGGTAGCATGTAAAGGAACTGTAATGGGGAAGAGGAAAGCAGAGGTAGCATGCAAAGGAACTATAATGGGGAAGATTGAAGAGAAAATAGGTATAATTAGACTATGGACAGTATTGATGCTTTATGTAACATTTAAAAAATTATGTTCCATGGAGAGTAGTAAAATTTCTGTAGCAGTACATTTGGTAAGATAAGTTTGGCAATTGGACATACAATGGATTTGAGCAGAAAATTTTCAGGCAGGAAGATTTGAGGCAATGAGGCTCTGGACTAGGAGGGCAGCCACAGGATGAGAGAAGAATGGCAGGCCATTGTCTATGTCTAACTTGAGGGTTTGGAGGCTGAATGTTGGAGGAGCTGGATAGGGAAGAGTAAACACTGATCAAAAGGCAGTTTTCAAAATCAGTTGCCTGCAAAGACCGGCCAATAATACAAATTGATGAATTTGGCAAATGAAATATAGTAGTGAATGGTGAGCGCTATGGAAAACAACAGAATACATAATACCCAAGAGCATTCAAATCTAGATATTTTACTATGTCTGCCACTTCTTGGGCCATCAGTTTGAAACGTTTGTATAGGTTTTGAAGTTGGATGTGATACAGTGCAGACTGAAGTGGAGACTTTGGTATTGCCAAAGATCCTTTTCACATTCCCACAGCCTATTTCCTTTTAGCAGTGTATACCATGTTAATACTGTTATTACCAGTCCTCTCTTTTATCTACCAGTTATGCTGATATACTTGTCCTACAATGAGGAAATAAGGCAATGTGAAAAGTATTTCAAGTTCAAGTCATTGTCAAGGTTGCTTGGAACACCAGGTTTTGGCATGAACAGCACCAATGATTTTCAGGAGAACAGATGGGTGCTAGATGAGGTGTTGCCTCCATGAAAAATCAGCACAGCATCCAGGACCTGCTCTCTGAGCAGAGCTTCTTCTTCCCCCATCTTCTTCCCTTTTTCTACTAGCAGCAACCATTTTGTAAAGGACTTGTCAAGTCAAATCACAAGGTAGAGGAGAGAGAAGCTTAGGACTATGAGAACCAACAAAGTGTTGGCTCAGGGGGATACATTTCACACAGATAATCTTTTTGATCCTTCACACTATTCTGTGAGATAGGTATTTATGGCCCATTTTTATAGATGTGAATAAAAGAGGTTTAAATGACCTGCCCAAGATCATAAAGTTAGTAAACACCAGACTTTGAATTTAAGTCTCTTTAATTCCAAAGCTACACCCTTCTACAATGCCAAGTTACTTCTCAAAGGAAAAAAGATGTCAAGGGCTAAAGTTTTTACTATTTCTCATAATTGTCTGCATTTCAAATAAAAGCAGATGAATCAATATGTATCTATCTACACAAACCTGTCTTTTGCTTATGTCATGCCCAATACAGTGGTACCTCAGTTCAGGAACACAATTATCTCTGTGATTCTGGTCACAAACTGAACTAGATGAAAATCAAATCAAATTTCCCCATAAGGTCAACATTGAACCTAACCACTGATTTTGATTTGGTTCTTGTCCAACCGGGTTTGTGAACAGAATTGGGGAAAGAACCGAGTTTGTAAACCAAGGTACCACTATATTTTATGTAATTCAACAGTCTTAAATTAGATTACTACAAATCTTGTGTATTTCAGCTAGGGAAGTCCAAACTGTGGGCCATATTTAAATCTTGTTAGGAGGCAACTATCTGAATGTGATAAGGGATGGACATATGCCTGACTTTCTGAACCTTTACTCCTGAGCTAGAATTTTAAAGCTAGAACCTCAAAGAAGGGCAGAGCAGCAGCTCAGTGAAATCCAGGAAGCAACAGAGTTTATTAAGGGAACCATAGGAAAGCCAGTGGTATGACCTATGCAGGTATTAGATTATAGAACTCAGTTCTACCCACAGATGGTTAGTAAGTCTCTCTCTTTTTTATTAGTATATGTTTGTGAAACATAATAATTACATTCACCTTGGGAAACTGCTACATATACATACCACCTCAGTAATTTCTGACAATTACATAGTGACACTGAGCCACCCTCTCAGGGAAATAGGAATTTCTAGATTTTCGAGATGATTTTATTCAGTAACTGACTTGGAGGAAAAGATTACATTACACCTTTGCTCAACACCATGTTCAGTTCCCAGATGTTTAAAGAACAGGAGTATAGCAGTGCTTGCTAAATATCATGGCCAAGCCTAACTGATGCATGCTGATGATGACTGCTTGGAAATGTATGTAGTGTGTGTGTGTGTGTGTGTGTGCACGCATGAGTGTGTGAGAGCGTGCATGCATGCATGTGCGTGTGTGCAGACATGTGTTGATTATCCTTTTGTCTTTGCTCACTGAATTTCTATAGGCAGGAGGTAAGGTCTGTGGCAGGTTTCAATGACTAAAGGTAGTCATAGTTTGAAGAAACAGCAAAGTCATAGAAATTACCTAGGTCCTTGGACAATAGCCTCTTTTCTATTCCATCCCCATTAGTGTCCTTCCTTTTCTATCAGAATCTAATTTCTAAAATTGTACTCATGCCACAAATTGTAACAGTATTACTTCTCAAAATTCTCCTGTGAGGGATTAAGAATCCTCTACATGGAACAATTTTTGCTTGAATTTTGCCTGGTGTTGTAGTCAGGGTTTGCAAGGGAAACGATTTAATACATAACATATAATGTATAGGATTATTTTATATTAGTCACCCAAAGAGTGCAGGAAATCTGTCCAGAGACCCAGAATCCAGTTGAGGGCCTGGATCTCATGGCAACATCCTGCAGGAGTGCAGCTGAAGACCTACAGCCTATGACAATGTCCCCCACAAGTCTAACTGGAGGCCTAGAGCCCACAACAATGTCTTATGCAAGTTTGTTTATGGATCTGCACTGGGAAGGCCCAAGGGTCAGTGGGGGAAGCTAGAAAGTCCATGCCAGTGGGATGAAGGATCTGTGCCAGTAGGCTGAGGGATCCACACTGGAAGTGATGCTCAAAATAAGGACCAGAGCTCCCCCAAAAAGTACCACAGCCATCCTCTGTGACAATGAGGTCTCGAGCTCCTCTGACGATAACACCTGAGTTCATATCAGGAAATCCAGCATAACAACTCCTCCAGGAGAACCAAGAGCACCTACTTTTTTCTCTCGAGTTCTCCTTTTTATGTTGTTGGCAACAATCCTCAGGTGAGCCATCCATACTTAGCACCATGCTGGGTGTTACAAGGTGGCCACCAGGTGTCAATGTACTGCACCTGGCATTTAAAAAATATCCTGGACCCCAGTTTGTTCCACATTACCTGTCTCTTGGTTAGCAAACATACATTTAGTCATCCTGAGTTCCTTTGCTACCCTTAGACACACTCCTTTGGTGACAGAAAGACTTCAGAATCTTGAAACAGAGGATAGAATACCAGCACTGTAGCCCTGAACCTATCACTAGTCATCTTGAGACTCAGGACTTGTCTGAAACTTCCTTTTATTGACAATCAAATATCTAATGTCCCTTCTAGTTCTAAGATTCTAAATCTAATGAGTTCCTTATGGGACAGAGAATGATTTTCAGGACCTAATAGGAATGAGGCTGCTAAAATTGTACACTGTGATGAACTGCTGAGAATAGCAATACTCCTTCATCTTAAAAAGGAGTAAACTGAGGTCCAGAAGAATTCACTATGGCCAGTTACTATGGCTTGGACTTCAGTGAGAACCCAAGGCCTTAAAAGGATCTATCTTTCTTCTACATAATGCAATTTAATTGGCTGTTGGAGAACCATAATCTTCCAATCCCTAGAGAGGCAAAGGAGAACGAAGGAGCTTTTTGTTTTAAAATTAAGAAATAAAAAAAGTAAAAAAGAATATAAAATTCATGTTACCCTTAATGAATAAATATCAATGATCTGTCTAATTTACTTCAGAATGTTCCTTTGCTTGAAAGAATAGAGCATTATAAATACAGGGGAAATACCCACTTTCCTTTGTCGTTCCCTAAGAAGACTGCTATCATGATTTTGTTATGTATATACTACATGTTTCTATGCCATGTATTTTCAGATATCTAAGGCAGAATGATTTCTTATCTTATTCTACATATACAAGCTTAATTTTCTAATTTTTTTGTGTAGCCAAAGCAATACAGTCTTTACTCTGACGGCACTGGAGTGTTTATTCAACATTAGATCCTTATGTTTATCATTGCCCTGTGCTAGGATGGTTAAATCTAGAATGTCCCTCAAAATCCTCACGTTTTCAGAGGCTGCTTTTAGAAGGTGATTGGATCACGGAGGTGCTATATTAATCAGTGGATTACTCCACTGATAAACTAATAGCTGCATGTGCTTTCAGGACATGGGGTCTGCATGGAAGAGGTGGATCACTGAAGGTCTGACCGGAAAGGGTATATCTCCCTCCCTACCTCCTTCCCTTCACCCTCTGCTTTCTGGTTGCCATGATATGAGCAACTTTCTTCCACCAGACCCTTCCATCATGCAATTTTTCCCTTGAAGCTGACTGACCATGTATGTACACTGAGAACTTTGAAACTGTATGGAAAAGGTGAGCCAAAATAAACTTCTTTAAGTTGTGAGTGTTGGATATGGTGTCTCTATGCTAAGAAAGTGACTAAGACATGTGGTTTGTTGTGAGCTCTTAAATCATTATCGATTTCTGACTCAATTTATCAATTAGGTAAATTTGTTCAAATCTCTCCAATTTATTGAATAAGGATAAGAGGTATAGTAAGTGAAACTACTTTAAAACTTCACAGCATTATTACAGTTAATAACATTATTACCACAAAGGTATTGTTATTATTCAAGGAAAATTTTAAAAGCAACTGAATACTGACCTTCGTGAACTTTACAGCAACAGGAGTTGTTCTCACTTCTGCTTCAATGTATTGTGGACCGGAGCCCCTGGCTCTCATACAAGACAAAATTCCCTTGTCCCATTCCCAGAGCAATCATATCCATATTCTCTGTGAGCCAGGGCCAGATGGATATTCTCCAGATTAGCATTTGTCTATGTGGCTTGTTCCCTGAGAGCAGAGTTCCTTCATGGACCTTAATCAGGGCCAGATTATATGTGAGGATTTTTTTATGCATGAAGAGACCACCCACAGTTCGAATACCATGAGCAAGCTGTAAGAGAAACAGCTATCTTTTACCTGAGATCTCACCATGTCTATAAGAAAGTCAACTAAAAGTTCATATCAAGGGGAGACTGGGGAATTATCATCATCTTGCTTTAGACAGTCCCTTTGTCTAGTCCTTTCCACCTGGTTACAAGTCATATTTATAATTGGAAGACATTGTCCTTAACAACCGAATTTTTCCAAAGCCTTTCTACCTCCTGTCCCCTTTATGGATCTCATAAACAAACATTTTACAACTTGGTACTGGAGACAGAAGGTTGGGAGTGGTCAGGAAATCTTTGGAGTTATAAAGAGAAGTAGTGTTGAGGCAAATTCAAGATGTTCTTCCCAGGAGCTGCAATCAGTCAGCAAGTAAGTAACCTCTCTTTAAAGTAGAAACAATACTTAACTTTAAAATACTCAGCATATGACCTGGCATACACTCCTCAAATATTAGCGATGATGATGATGAGATGGTGATGACAGTGAAGATCACAAACTCATTTCTACTTTTACAACATCATTCTCTCATTCACACTGTCTTATTTAGAAGTGCCTTCTTTTTCTCCTTGTCCTATCCAGATCCTCCCCATTCTAAACTGATCCTTAATAAATCTTCAGAAATGTTTCATTTGATACTATCATAGTCTATTCTGAATCTTGTTTTTTTTTTTGTTTGTTTGTTTTTTGTTTGGTCTTGTCTTTTCTCCTCAGGAAGACTGTAAGTTCCTTAAGAGAAGAATCGTTTTTGCTGTTTTTATCTGGAACAGGTCTGGGTCCAAGGTAGCTATGAAATGGTATTAAGTATAGATGAGGAACAGAAGCACCAAGTTCAACACAAAACGAATTTCACACAGCTCGAGGCTGTGTCCTGGCTGCACAACGCCTTCAGGTTTCCTTTACTAACTCATACTACAATGATCCTATACTGACTTTAGAATAAAAAGTCTATATTCTCTGAATACTCCTCAATGAGTAAGGAGTTTTAGAAGCTAGTTTGAGATTTAATACCTGCCAGTGGTAACTCACTAAGCAATTATCTGTTCCAGATATTGGAGTACTAATTATAATCTCACATATCCAACAGGTACAGCAGAGATATGTTCCCCATCCATGTTTATATTGGCCTAGCAGCTCTGCCAAGGTATGGATTTTATAGCAAATGAGAGTTGGTCAAAAACCATCAATGGGCCATTGATCTTCTGCAAGCTGTTGAAGCTTAGGTTATAGACCCCACAATATATACTGTCTCTGGCACTTCTGGAATTCTATAGCTTAGGGGCATCTCTGCTAATGGGCTGGACACTAGAGCACAGCACTACATGGAAGGAAACTTCTGATAGAATTCTATCTAGATGTTATCTTTACCTTTCTCTGGACATAAACAATGTCCTTCACCTTTATTCTCCTATCGCTAAGGCCAGATCACACAAGCTCTCACCTTTCAGCCTATAAGCCACTTAATGACTTATCCTGTCTTCTTAGCTTGTAGCACTACATGGTAGGGAAGGAAGGTGCTCAATAAAGGAGTGCTGACTGTTGACTGTGAGAAAACACTGCTGGATGCTGGTGTCCAACTAAGGCCCTAAATGTGTCTGGCAAACACTTGTCCCCCTCCTACCCCTGTCTCTTGGTTTTTTGAGGTCAGTAACAGGGCCTGGCTGCACAAGGTGCTAGTCTCTGCTTTCTGTTGGGTTTTCTTTATGCTCTCCAAAAGACGAAGAATGGGTGGAAAGGCTCGGCCACAGGATATTGGACTGTTTACAGTTGGCCAGGCTAAGATTAGCGTGAGCACAACATATGCCAAATTCATTGGAAGTTACATTTTCCTTTTGTTTACACATTATAGGGGAGAAGACCAGAAGGAAAAAAAAAAAAAAAAGCAGGTGACCTCCTGTTAACCTCACCCGTCTGCAAGAGGCTGCTGCCCTCACCTCTGAATGAACTTTCAGATTATCTCAGACAAGATTCACCTTGCGCTGAACTTGTACACCCGCTCTGAAGCCCCCAGTCACGTAGCTGTGATTAAACATTACAGAGTGGCCATAAATTTACAGAAGTATTATTGTGGCTTGCTTTCCTCTTTCTTCTTTGGGAGAGGAAGAAAGCAATGGGTTTGGGGTGGGGGTAGTTAAAAAAAGGGAAACATAGTCAAACAAACAGTTCCTTTTCACAGTTCTGAATGAAACTGAAAATAATATGTAGGGGTCCCAGACAGAAAGGAAAAGAAATTTGGTGACATGAGAAGAATCAGTGCTCCAGAAGCCTGCAAAAGTTCCAAACTCAGCAGAATAGCTGAGGTGCTCTGGGTCCCATTTTTCAGACAACCTGGGTCCACAAGGGAAACACAAACCTATTCTGTCCTTGAGTTTGGCTTGTTATGAAGGGGATGCCTGAAGTAATACTTCTTGAGAGGATGAGTGACACTTTCCCTTGGGCTTGCTACATGAGATGGGGTAAGTAACAGGGTAGTAGGCAAGGGAAAGAAGGTTCAGGAAAACACAGTATGCTTTGTTCTCTGAGCTACAATGAGAGATAAGGATGTCCCAACATCTGGGACATTTACACAGAGACTGGACAAAAACTAGACTATGTTCTAAAGGAAACTCTCTGTAGTTAGACCCAGGAGACTGACCAGATGACCTAAGAACATTTATTCCTATGATTCACTGTTTTATGCTTAGAGTAGAAAAAAAAAGGATATTCTGCTATAGTTTGTTAAAACTCTCTAGGATTCCAAAGCCAAGATATGCCTGTGAAAGGCGTGTGCTGACCATGAAACAATGAGACCTCTATAACCAGAAAAGGCCAGGGAGTTCTCTATTTGATCCAAAAGAATTGTAAAAAGTGGTCAGGAAGCCCAGACTGAGGTGATAGGTGCTGGCCAGCAAAGTCACCTTTGGAAAGGAGTCATTCTGTCTCTGGTTACTCTGTGCAGTGACAGGGGTGCTAAAGAGGCTCATTGTTTCTACAGTTGGCAAGGATCTGTCCACTAAACCAGCAAAGCCCAGGGTCCATCCACACAAGGAAGGCAGCTGATGGATTAGTTCAGCTCTGACTCTTGCTGCTTCTAAGAATCTGCCAGGAGTCAGTGCACAGGCCTTGGAAATGCTCAGGCACTGCCTCTGACAGAGAGCTGAGCCAGGAAGTGAAATGGCAATGGTGTCAGAGCAGTAGTGGGGATATTTAGTTTCAGCTTGGGTGTTCTGAGGTCAACCTCTGGTCCTAGTAGTAAGTAACCTGTGTTCAAACCTCTGGTCTACATTTAGAGAAACAACAGGCTCCTTTCAGCGTGAATTCTGTTTCAAACCATGAGTCTGAGAGTCTGAATATATGGATTCTCGGACATGAGAACCATGTGGAGGTTGAGAGAGCAAGTACAGCACTGTATTAATGTTGACAGTTTGAAATTAGGCAAATAGTCTTACCTTATAAAGGTACTAGCCCAGGTCAATGAGGCAGATTCAGTAGGGCAACTAGGAACCAGAACAGAATACACAAGAGGAGGAAAGGATTGCCAGTACTAAACAAAATGCTTTAATGGTACAGTCTCATTTAATATAATCCTAAGAGAAAGACACTATTATCATACCTATTTTACACAAAAGATAACTGAGGCACAGAAAAATTCAAGAAACTGCTCAAAATCACACTGATTTAATCCATTTTTAAAGGTTAGAATAGAATCTTGGGAACAGAATTAAGGAAGCCTACATAATTTCATGCCATTCAGACAACAAAATTTCTCTATCATTCTTCAAGAATTGGTTTACATTCTCATCTCCTCTAGGAAATCTTCTTGAACATTACTGTCAGTTTCTAAGATTTATCCCTTCTCTGAACTGTTTATTATTTATGGTGCACAGGAAATATTATATCACATTTTTTTCCTATTCTTCCAACTGTTTGTCCCTCACTACTGAGTGGTTGATTATGTCAGTAAACCAGATGCTGATATAGAAAGAAATCTAGATGTTTTATATCTCCCAGAACAGAACATAAATTATTTGCAGAAGGTCTGAGGCCCACAGTACCTAGTATAGCAAGAGACACATAGTAGGACTTCAACATACTATGACTATCTCCCAACCTAACAAAAATTTCTTGATGTACAAAACTTGTTCTTGAGGAAAAACTGTAGAGTTATTCATTAGTAGGATGGGCTGGGGCAGAGTGAAGGGGAAATATATGTGAGAGTAGAATGAGTTATACTTCTTTTGGGTATACCCCACCCATGACATAGCTTTATTGTTAGTTTCTTTATAAAAACAATATATAGTCTTTGCAAAAAGAGATTTCAGAAAAAAAATGCTTTTAACTCCAGAGAGCACAATGGGAAATTCATCCATAATCTCATCCAGGGATAAAAAATGTCAAAAATTTAAGATCTGGCCTTTTACAATTTTTGCTTACCAGAAATAGAGCAGATTAGAATACTGCAAAAGGCCAATGTTTTTTACATATACATAGATTAACTCAATCATTTTAAATACTCTACAGTATCTATTTTTAATGGTTATATACATACCATATAAAGTTGAACAAATTCTAATTGATAGTTTAGTTTTTTCCTAATTTCTTCCTATATTAGCCAAGACCCTGATAAAAATACTTGAAAACATATTTTTGTATACTTCTTCAAGTGTTTCCTTGGAAAAAAGTGTGAGTTATTATACAGCACAGTGGTTAAATGTCAACTCTGGATCTAAACAACCTAAATTGGATTCCTGGCTCTTCCACTTACCAGCCTTGTGACCCTGGACAATTTGTCTAATTTTTCTCCTATTCGATTCTGTCATCTATATAACAGGGATACTAGTACATTTATATCATTAGGTTGCCATGCAGACTGAATGAATTGTTCACACAAAGCACTTAGAACAATGTGTTTCACATAGCAAGCACTCAACAAATGTTAGCAATAATGATGATAATAAATTCCTAGAAGCAGAATTCTATGTCAAAACTCTAATTTTTATTAATAAACCTACCAACAGAATGGTGCATCAATTTAATCCTCATTAATAAGTATCAGAGTGTTTTTGAGTAGAAATACTTAGACAGACTACCTGGCATAAATACTACAAAGGCTACTCACTAAACAAAAAGCTTTCAGCTTACGACCTCAATGATCCCCCTCTACCATAAAATTCCATTCCCTTGTCCTATTCCTAAATCATATAAATGTAATGAAAGTCATGAGGACAAGCTGAAAATACCTGAGACACTTGAGAATGAGAACTTGTATTTAGATAGCACTATACTGTTTGCAAAATGTTTTCAAATATATTCTCGTTTTTTATACAAAAATAACTTTGACACAAAACTAATTTATTGGCTATGTAAATTCAGCCTTTCTCAATGGAACAAATGAGGGATGATCAAACTACAAAATAACAGAGATGTCTGGTGTCATCTTAACCCTTTTTCTAGTTCCTAAGATTCAGTCATATGCCTCAGAATGAAATTGACCTTGGCTTGCACCCTGTACCTTACCACCCACAGATCAGAACTTCTGTGGTTCTCTTGTTAGTTATCTTCTACTGTCACTATCCAAATATTAAGAAGCACGATGTCTTTGGATTTTAACCTGGTAACCATGTTTTTTTTTTTTCCTTTACTCTCTAGATCTCTTATATCTAATGAACACATAGGAAAGGAGTTAGATACCATCTTGTTCCCTGAGGTAGCACGAAATACTTTAACATACTTAATTGTTACTTTCTCCATCAAATGTGAGCGTTCACTAGAATTTGACAAAAAAAATTCCTTAGTTACTTTTATCCTGTTGCTTCCTATTCCAATAAAAACTTTCTTAAGTTTTCAGGTTTCTAAAGAAACAAAGTTTAGTGTTTCCAGGACTTCCCTAAAATTCTGTGCCTTAGTTCTTTCCTCTGCTAATAGGAAGTAAGAATATTCCACTCTAAAAATGAGATATGTTTCAAGCCAAAGACCACAGGTAAATGTGTGCTCACAAGAGAAAAGAAAAAAAAAGTGGCTTACTTTAAAACTGGGCTCTGGTTATATTTCTGATCATTGTACCATTTACTGAAGTAAGGCTTAGGTCTATGTTAGAGAACTAGTTCTATAACCAGTGCTCTGAGTGTTAAGATCAAGGCTTGGACACTAAAAACACAACTGGGAGCATTTGAATATATTTCTCTTTACCAAGAGTTATCCTAAAGAGTTTCTTTTGTTTGAAAATACATCCTATTTAATCTTGGTCATCAGTGATAACACTTTTATTTTGTGGCTCTTCACATTCAAATATGATGAATCTCATGATGCCATACATGGATTATGTAGGCATACATTTTTTAAAAGTACCATAAATAGCACAACTTTCTTTTGGTAGTTATCAGTAGCTGTCAAATGCAGGGTGTGCTGCTCTTCTGTGTCCTAAACTTTTGCTTGCAATCAGCCTCCTTCCTAGTCTTTCCTGGTTTGTTTCTGAATATGTTTTAGGGAAGCTAATAATCAATCTTTACTGAGTATTTTCTCTGCATTTACCATCATATGAAATGCTACGAGGACTACTATGAAAAGAAAGGATAAAACTTATGCCCTCAAGGAGTCTACAATTTAACTGGTGAGTGAGATTCCTATATTAAGTCATAAGACCTCATATTTAAGTCAGTCAAAGCACCTATTTTTATGGGATGGCGTATGATTAAATTTACATTAATGCTAAATAAAATGAATCAGTTATTGTGAAGCAAGATAGGGATCACCACAGAAAGTCCATAAGAAAGAATAGTGAACAATGATACCATTTCACTTATACTACATATTTAGTACATGCTGAGCACATAATTTGTTCATACTGGATTTCCTAGAACAGTGCCCAACACAACTGACTCCTGATAAATATTTATAGAATGATTTCCCCCCTCTCCTAATCTGTCATCTATTTCAAAGCTAAGGGACCAGGTGTTTTCCAGGACACCTACCTTTCCCAAAGGGACCCTGAATCATTACAATTTCCATAAGGTTGTGCAGTTTTCTGGCAGCCATCCCAGAGGGGGCAACGCCTCCTCTAACAAGTTAGTGTGTGCTGCTTCTCTGGGAACACTGCCCTTGGGAGCTTGGTTTGCACTGTTAATGAGTTTTTTTTTGGGGGGGGGGAGGTTTGAGTAGATGGGGGTGAGAAGCAGTAAGGTAGGAACACAGATCTTCAGTGGTGAGGCAGGAACTTCACAATCTCTGTCTTTGTTCCCACAGGAAAGCATGCATATATCCCAAAAGGGCATCCAATTGTGGAATCTTGAATGTTATGATTGATTTACAAGACAGCAACACTTGTTTACAAAGGTATTTCCTCAAAATGTTTTTGCTTTTGTTTAGTGCTTAGTTGAGGGTGCTGATCAAGCTAAATCCAATGACTCTATAGAAGGTAAAGATACAACTTCCTTCCCTCTCCAGACAACCATGGTTTCCTCTAGCCAGAAATGACCCAGGAAAGTATTAGCAGATTTACTCTCTTCTTTCTCCTGAAATGCATCTTATCCACACCAATTACATGGGCACCTGCAGTCTCTAAGACTCATTCCTCAGTGGGCCAGTTTTCACACTCCCTTGCAGGGCTCAATTACAGACATATTGACAGGTGATTCTGGCAAAAGTCGTATTTCTGGACTCAATTTCTCCAATAAAATGAATTTTGGAGGCTAATTGATTTCCAAGGGCCTTTTTCTAGTTGTGAAACTTAATCCCTAAGTATGTCATATTCTCCAGTGAGAGACTGAGGTAGAAAATTGAGTCCTCTTCTGCTAAAGCTGTAATGTCAGGGAAAGGAAAGTCTTTAGAGAAGTCTGGCTCACACTCAGGACTAAGACTGGATCCTATTATAGTTGTACATGCATTTATTTACCTATTCACCATTTAATGAATGCCTACAATGAATGCTTGCCATGTACCTCAAACAGTGTGAAGCCATAACAAACAAAGACTGTATCCCTGCTTAAGATGGAACATTATGCCATACCCACCGAAGGTTTCATGGAAATTTTCATGGGGTATTATGCACTGTGAGGTTACTGGAAGGTGATATACAGAATTATGAAGTTTTATCATACATCACTTTATTTTCACTGTAAATGTGGAATGTGGTAAGGTAGTATGATCTTGGATTTCTCTGAAATGAATATGATTTTGGATAAAGTATGTTTTGTTTTGTCAGTCTTAGAGGATGTGTGAAGGAGTTAGGAGGATATATATCAATTTGGTTCATTTATTGTTTTTCTTTGGCATTCTCTGTCACGCAGTGCTACCTTACTCTGCTTAAAGTTTTATCCCAGTGATTCTCAATGGTGGACTTCTCCCAAGCCACACAGCCCTCTCCAAGACTCGTTGCCCTAATGAGTCATGAGCCTCTGATAGTAGTAGAACTGTGTGCAATCCCTCAGGTATATTCAGGTGGAAAAAAAGAGGCTCCACTGCTTTGGAATATACTGAGGGCATTTCTCCCTCTGGACCAAGAATGATGTGTCAAAATGAATGCTGTCTCAAACTTGGCTGACAGGATCTGCTTCGTGCCTAGCCGGGGCCTCTCTGTATAGCAAGGTGGCGTCTTTGTCCTCAGCACCTAGAACGTGTCTAGATATAGGAAATTACAGCAATATTTTCAAGGGGTGTAATGGTATTTGTCAGCTGCTTATGCAGGTATTTATCTCTGCCTGATTCAACTTTTAATCTTCTTCACAGTTTCAGTTTCTTGGGGTAGGGCAGGTTATTTTATGACTTGTTGTAGAGATTTTTTTTAATTACTAACATATAATAGAGATAAACCTGAGTTTCCAACACACACAGGAACAGAATAGCCCTAGAAAATAATAGCCCTATAAAAGAGGACTTGGAGTTGCCGGTACTGAGAAGGGAATAAAAGAACAGCAATTAAAAAAAAAAACCAAATGTCAGTATCAAGCATATTAACTGAGCTGAAAATCCCAATGTGAATAATAAAACATGTTCAACTTAATAATAATACTAATTCATTTGACTTAAGATAATACTGGAGAAATGGACCAAGAATTTGGATCTTATATCCTTCTCTAGGGTTTTTTTTTTTTTTTTTCACAACTTTTAATCTTACTTTGAAGGAGCGGAACCCAAGTCCAGTGGATAATCAGCCTTTCATGGATAGATGGAAGCTAACTCCCATGTTTTCCATCTTCACTATATAGTGAGCAAAAAAACATGAATTTCAATTGCAATGCATAAGTCTGAGTTAATTCCATATAAAATTCACAGTAGAGCAGGACTAGAAGCCTAGGAAAGAGAGTGTTTCCAAAGATGGTTGCAACAATATCTTCCATCTCACATATTCTTTTGCAAAGTAACCTTGTCACCCCTCCATCAAGAGGCAGAAGTGCATTTCTCCTTCTTTACAATCTAGTTTAGCTATAGAATTCATTTCAAGAGAATATGGTGACAGTGATACTCTCTATCTTCTGAGGATAGGTCTGAGAGGGTAGAGCTTCTGCTTAACCAGTTGGAATATTCATTGTTGGAATCCAGTTGCCAAGTAAAGAAAGTTAAGTTATATACATGGAGAGACAGAGAGAGGCCCAGCCTCCTGACTGACTCTACCAATATAAAAATATCTGCCTCCAAAAAAAAAAAAAAATATATATATATATGTATGTAGAAAGATTTTTTAAAAAAATAAAACAATTCATCAATTAAAGCAAAACTTTAAAGAACATCATCATGTAAGTCCAGCAAATAAATGAAACTAAATATAATTTTTGGATGACTCTGGTCATTGAATGTGATTATGTAAAAAAAAAAAGAGAAAATGGAGCATTATTAAGCACTGACAAAGCATTCATTCAAAGAAGATTGAGTTCAAGTTTTCAAAAGGTAACTTCAGGTACTTCAGACACTATAATATTAAATGGCTTGGCCAAATGGTAACAAAGACTTGTCAATAAATGAGAAGTCTATGAAAATTATCAAATGATTTGTGACTCTTAAAGTTCTCATCTAGAATTTTCTCATCCCTATGAGTCAGAGGATGATGCCTGCAGTGGTGCTGATATACAGATTGTTCCTGCCTGATATAACAAATACATTTCTGTCAATATGATCCTTAGCCTTGGTACAGGTGGCAGCTGCCTGTGAGGAGAGGCCAGGACATTACTGAACAGATGAGAAACTGCAAGCCAAATCAGAGATTTTTGTCAGTAGCAAAATAGGAAGTAGAGCCTACTATGTGTTATGCACTGGCCAGCAGTGTCACTCAGCTCAGTGTAATGATTAAGAAGTCATGGCCAGGCATGGTGGTGCACACCCAATCCTAGCATTTCAGAAGATGAGGCAGGAGGATCACCTTGAGTTTGAGGCCAGCCTGGGCTACATAAGCAGTTTCAAGGCCATACTGAACTTCATAGTGAGACCATGCCTCAAAATAAATAAATAAATAAATTAATTAATTAATTAATTTAATGCATTTCATCCAGTATGGTGGGACTTGCCTATAATTCCAACTACTTAGGAGGCTGGGGCAGAAAAATTGTTAGTTCAAGCCCCACCTGGACAACTTAACAAGATCCTGTCTCAAAACAAAATACTAAAAAAAGGAGTGGTGGTGGTGATGTAGCTTTGTGGAAGAGTGCTTGCCTGGCATGTGCAAATCTACCAAGGCACCAGACTTACAAGTGAAGCCACCCCTGGTATTCTAGCCCCAGTTGCCATCTGATTGCAACTTCATGAGAGATATTGGCTAACAACACATACAACCATCTAACTTACCTCTGATCAACTGTCTGACCTACAGAACTGTGGACAAATAAAATGGCTATTGATTAAACTGTGAATGCAGGGTAGCTTACTAATGTAGTAAAATAATTTAAACAACTGGAATATTTCTCTTGACTAAATTCTTGGAACATGTTAGCTATTTGTTTGGGGATCTTAGAATAATTTGATGCTTCAGCCTCAACTTTCAGGTTTTAATAATTCATTGCACAGGGAAAAGGTGGAGGAACAACCTGACTTATAATCTCTGTGGTGCATCTTGTTAAGACTTCCTGATAGGAAGACTTTAAGCTGTGCTATGTATGTTTTATCTCTTCAAAATCATATGTTGAAATCTTAGTCCCCAAAGTGATAGTATTAAGTGGTAGGGCCTTTGGGATGTGATCGGGTCATGAAAGTGGAGCCTTCATGAATGAGATTAGTGCTCCTATAAAAGAGATTTGAGAGGGACCCCTTGCCCCTTTTACTATATAAGAATACAGCAAGAAAAGTACCACAAGCTAGAAAGCAGACCCTTACCAGACATCTACCTTGATCTTAGACTTCCTAGACTTTATAACTGTGTGAAATAAATTTCTGTTGCTTGTAAGCTATCTAATTTATGATATATTGATACAGCAGCCTGGATGAACTAAATTAAGGGGAAACTGGTTTTTCTCTGTAGGCTGAGTAGCTCTTGAACAGAAACTATTCTTGCCTGAGGGGCTCCAGTGGCACTTTTCTATTTACTAGTGCTTAAAGTCCCTTTCTGCTATGGAAAATCAAAGTCAAGAAGGTATCGTTTCTGCTCAAATTTGATATGATTAAGAATTGTTACCAGTGTGTGGAAAACAGGTTTTGCTCTTGAATATCCTCCCTTACGACTATTCATTACCACCCATGACTATGGTAACCCAAACTCCTTTACAGTCTCTTTTGGCTAGGATTCCTCAGGCAATCTACTATAGTGCCACAGAATCACCTCTTCTGTTTCTTTCCCTCCATCCATACTTCCCATTCATCAGCTGATCTTTTGTTTGAATATTTCATGTATGGAGAAAGGTGGCTATATGCAGGGTTCTTTCATTAAGACGACATCAATGCCACAGATAGGAGATTCCCACCTATCACAAAGAGGTTAATTTGACCTTATGAACAGAAGCACAGGGGAAGCTTTCTCAAAAGGTTTGGTTGATGCTATGTTTTTGCAGGTGAAAATGTTTCTTTCGGGTTGTGAACTCTTTAAAACAAACAGTTGAGATCATTGTTAATAGGAGACAGGATGACTTGCATAGCTTCTGTCAAGACTGCTTTTAGGGAGGAAATGCAACAGGGTTGGGTCTTTTCACAATGACCCATCTTACAAAAGCACAAGTGAATGCCCTCTCTTATTAATCACAAGAGTCTGGTTTACGCTGAAATGGGGAGCAAACACTATATATGAGGCTATCACATCTTTCCTTTGCTGAAGAGTGAAAGAAGGCCAACAAATCTCATTTCCTTTCACTTTTCTATTTAGGAACACCTCTCTGGGTAGACAGAACACAGGAGGAAGAAATGAACATTCAAATTTGGGAGTCTTACTGTTTCATGGCTCCTCTGAGGTAGGCTGTTAGGGAGGAGAAATCATGTTGCATTGTGAGGTTGCCCTGGGGAAGGCACAAGTTCTAACATATTCCTTTGAGTTACCACTCTACTATCACTCAGTAACCTGAAAGGCCAAAGCAGATGAATCTTCTGATTTACATGATTTCCCCAGTCTCTATCCCTTCCCTACCTTACCCAATACCCATTACCCAAACACTCACTTTCAAGAAAGAAATCATTACTCCCCCAAAAGATAAGACCAAAGAAATCAATACAGAGCAAAAACTTTATGGGAAGTTTGTTGCAGAAATGATTAGTCTTGAATTTAAAGAAGTATAGGTGTTTTAAGTAGACACTGAACATGAGCATTTACCTACCCAAGACAGATGCTGGGTGCCATGACATCTTGGTGTCAAGTTAGCGAAGTAAGGCAG